>JANQAP020000119.1:1138448-1157715 GCA_026874005.2 Erythroxylum coriaceum
TAATTGGTATTAAGAAAAATTATTAAGGGTATATTAGGTAGTATGTATTTATTAGTTTACATTCCATCCTAAACCCCTCGAATCAAAGATTTCTTATTTTCACTATTTAGGATGGAATGGAACGTAACATGAAACCCTCCGCTTCTATCTCATTTCATTTCATCCATTATGAAACCCTCAACCAAACGATAGAAGTTTGTTACATTCCATCTTGTTCATTACTAACCCCTCAACCAAACAAGGCTTTAAAGAAGACATCCGAAAAGCTTTCGATAGCGTTGATTGCTCATTCATACACTAAAAGCTCTGAATTTTCCTACATCCAATGGATAGTTGAATGCCTAACTACTCCTACCTTCAAAATCCTCGTGAATGGATAGCCTAGCCAGTACTTTAAAAGTTCCAAGGGGCTTCGCCATGGTGATCACTTTTACCATATCTTTTCGCTCTTGCTATGGAAGTGTTTAAAAGAACTTTGAAGGTTGTAGTTGCTCACACTAAAGGCTTTCGATATCATTCAAAATGTGCTCACCTGAAGATTATCAACCTCAGCTTTGCTGATAACCTGGTTCTACTTTCTAAAACTGATCTACTTTCAGTCTCGACCTTGATGAAAGCTCTCTAGATCTTCCATAGACTCTCAAGGTTGGAGGTTAATTCTACAAAAAGTAGCTTTTTCCTGTCCAAAACTACTATAGAGAGTACACAAGAGCTGCATTTTATCACTGGATTCAGTCATTAATCACTCCCAGTAGTTTACCTCGGCATCCCTATCACCAGTGCAAACCCCACCTCTGCTGATTTTCATTTACTGGTCCAAAAGATCAAGAGCAGAATAAATAATTGGAGCACCAAAACTCTAGCAATAGCAGGTAGATTACAACTTATATTTTCCTTATTAAACTCCATAAACGTTTTTTGGACTGCTCATCTGGTCATTCCTAAGAAAATTATCAAAACCATCGAGAGGCTTTTCAGTAACTTTTTATGGAATGGCGCTGAAGAATCTGTCAAGCGGGCTATAGTACAATGGAAGTATATCTGTCTACCTAAAACAAGGGTGGTCTTGGTGTCATTTCCTTAAAGTTGCTAAATACCGTGATCTTGGACAAAAGACTATGGAGGTTGATGATGGATAAACAAACTCTCTGGTGTTAATAGACGCATAGCATATTCATAAAGGGTAGAAGTATATGAGGTCTTCACAGCAAACCTACCTATACTTCCACATGGAGAGCTATACTAAGCGCATGGGAACTTAAGAGAGCAGAATTTTTCACCCTTTTTAGTGATGGCACCTCAACACATTTCTGGTATAACAAATGGTTGACTTGCGGTCCCCTATATAATTTGATGGGAATGGAATGTCTTAAAACCGTTCTACCTCCTGAGATAACAGTGGTCCAGGCTCTCGAGGATAGGTATATATTTGCCCATCACACAGTACCCTCCTCCATCTACCAGGAATTACTTCAAACCATTCAATATGAAGGTGAGGACCGAATTAAACGAATTAAGTGTCAGCTATCTCAGAATGAGAGCTTCTCTAATAAAGCCTGTCGAGAACTTATGCAGAGACAACATGGTGTCTGACCTTGGACTCGAGTGATATGGGTAAAACACTACCACCTGAGGGTAGCCCTTACTTTGTGGTTAGCTATGCAACATCGCCTACCCACAATCGACCAACTGAAGACTTTCCTATACATACCAAACAGTTGCATTCTATGTCGAAGGGAGGAGGAGAGCCACAAACACTTATTGTTCCAGTGTGCTTTTGTAAAGCCTAGCTGGAACATGATCCTTCATCATTGTTGTATACTGAATATACCCAATAACTAGGCTCGTTTATCTCCTGGTGTAACCAATTTGTATGCAAGGACGACCCTGAAAGATGGAGCTTCTGCGTAGCAATATCCTTACTTGTCAAGGCTATTTGGGATGAGAGAAACTTTCAAATTTTCAGAACAAAGGCTCAACCATGGAACAATTCCACCAACGTGTATATTCGAAACTCAGAGAATACTTCAGTCTTCACATGCTCAATTCCCTTAACGCTGAATACTAGTCTAGTAGATGGAAAGTTTAAGCACGTTAAACTGACTCACTTATTTTAGGCAAGTAGATTATTCTAGAAATTCTGTTAAGCTCCTTATATAGCATGTATAAACTCTTGATTGCCTTTAAGGCTTAATTCATTACATGTTTTAAAAAAAAAAAATTAAACTTGAAAAAGAAAAGGAAAATCCCATTCAATCCTCAAGGACCATCCCATCATGTTTCAGACTAAAGTTGGCAGTTCCAACGACATTTTTATAGTTTGGACCTGCTAGGACCTCTTGCAGATGTTGTGTCATAAACTTTAAGGAAGAAACGTGTTCTGGGGATCGAAAGCTTCTCGTCCATAATACTCCCAAGTTTGTGAATCAGATTTCTCTTCACTTCCTTGTTAATCCCACCCATTGACACTACTTCTGCATATGCTGCTGCTTCTTTGTTCCCATTAAACTGTATATCTACTCCTCCTTTGATTATCACCATCACATACTGCAAGTTTCCAACCAAACTGGCACTGATTAAACTAAAGTTTGATGATTGAATTGATGATGTTAATCAAACATGAACACCAATACCCACTTTCTCTGTTCTTTCTTCTGGGTTTTGTAGGAGATGTTGGATAATACATTTATCTCCAGAATTGAATCCATTGATTGTTATATTTGAGCTGGACACGAAACCCGAATCGAAATTTCACGTATGGACTGTTATTTAAGTTGAATTTGACCCGAAACTTAGTGAAACCAGGTTTTAGGTTTAGACTGCAATCATATCAGTCGATGAATAAAGATCTAACCATTTTTACACTTTCAGAAACTATAATCGTGAAAAGAGAAACTAACCCAAAAGACCTGTTTACAGTAAAAAGGGTCTAAGATGTAGAGATGAGGAAGAAGTTAGTTACATGTTCAGGCTTGCCGATGATGGTGGCAACAGCTTTTGTGGCTTCCGAGAAGATGGGATCTTTGTCAACTCCACTGAGATTGACATTGGTGGTTATATAAAGGCAAGGCATCTTCAATCTTCTCCTGCTCTGCTATCTCTGTGTGTTCTCGTCTGAATCAGAAAACACTGAGACAGTGAATCTATTATCTTCGTTCTATAGATTTTTCTATGTTTTAATACAGATTGTACCAATCAGAACGTGTACAAATCGGGATCAGCAACATGTATATATTATGTATATTGATTGGAGGAGCTAGTGTGGTAAAACAAGAAAATGGTTTCTAGCTGTAGCTGTACCACAAAGCCACAAAGACTTCTATTTGCAGGCTTGAACTTTGCTGATCATATCTTCTCTCACAACTGATTCTGTCATGTTTAAATCTTATCCACATATTTATACAAAGTTTACATATTTTTATTAAATTTCATATAACAGTTAGGATTTGATGTGAAATCTTACCAATAACACGTACTATCACTTGATGTTCCAAAGTAAGGGTGGGAATAGGGATAGATTGGACCTTAAATTTATATAACCACTAATGTCAATCTTTGATTAGACTTAAAGTTAATGTGCTAAATTTGAGTTATTTAAAATTTAATTATGACTTTTTTCAAAATAATTGAGTCTTAAAATTTTTGATATTAGCAAAATGATATCGTTTTTAAAATTTTAATTAAAAATAAAAAATAACTCAAATTAGGTCGAGTTAAATTTGGGCTCAATTAGATTGTCTTAGGTTCAATTAAACTTAGAGTCAGGCTCTAGTTTAGCTTGCTGCCTCCTGGACTCAACTCAGTCTATTGTCATTTTTAGAAACAAACTGACATATGAGGTAAAAAAAGTATTAATTCACTCCTTATTATAAAATTTAAAAAATGTTCTTTTAACTTCCTATAATTAGGAACTAATTTAGACATCGGATTATTAACATCGGAGCCACTTCCGACATGATTTTACTTTTTTTCATTTTGTTCAATTTTTTATAATAATAATTAACTTAATTATCATATTGTTAACGTCGGAGTCACTCCGAATATTATTTTGTAAAAGACCTGATTTTTGTTTTATCAATAAAATCTCTCTCACGTTTATAAAAACTAATACATAAGAAAAATAGTACAAATAATTATAAGTAGAATTCGCAAAATAATTCGAGCCTGGCCTAAAAGTAAGTCTAAGTAGAGTTCGCATAATGGTTCGAGCGTGACCGTGAATTTAGGTCACGCTCAAACCATTTTGCGAACTCTACTTAAAATTACTTGTTTGAATTAACTTGAAATTAATTTGAACAAATTTTAAAATAATGTCATTTTGATCTGGAGCTCGAGTATTGTTTTATCCATCTATAAGAGTATCTGTAAGCAAAAAAGACGAAGAAAGATAAAAGTGTGGTGCTTTTGTTGATGATGCTGATACTAAAAACGGCACTCAATCTTCTATTCAAAGCTGGATCTTGCAGCTTTTAGCTGACCCTTTTATCTTGAAACCAACCAAACCAAACATGGTAGTTTGATTTGAAATGGGAGCTAATGTGTGTCTGTCCATTATTGTGGAGTAGCTATTGTCGAGTCAAAATGTAAATATGGTAGTACACTTAGGACTGCAATGGCTCGGATTGGGCTCAGCTCAAAATTTGATTGGACTCAAACCAAATTTGATTAATTTATAAGCCCAACTTAAATCCTTATCAACTTAGGCGAAATCCAATGACTTTGGGGCGGGTTAAATTGGTCCAAGCTATATCAAACTAAATCGAGTTGGCTCGGACTAGCCGGAGAAAAAATTGCCATCACAAGCACACTATGTTAAGGGTGGTAAAAGAACTCAACCCTAAGTTAATATCTAAAGTCTAATTTGATAGGATTTAAGCTGGGATTCATGCATAAATTTTTTTTAAAAAGAGTTTTTGATTTGAAATGAATAACTCAATTTAGTAGAATTTTGAAAAAATTTTGAGTCAGGTACGAACTGCATTGGTGATGATTGAAATAAGAGAAGGGAAGAAGGACGTGAAATCTTTTGTTCCATTTATCCTGTTCCATTCTTGTTTCTGTCTCAATACGACATCGTTTTATGTCCATTTAGATATAAAATGACGTTTTCTTAAGACAAGTAGGAGTGGCCTAATGAGTTTCAACTCCTCACTTAAGTCTCTCCTTTGTAAGATGTCTTAAGTTCGAGTCATCAAAGGGGAGAGAGGGAGAATTTTTCCTGTTGATGATCCTCTAGCTCTTTGGAATGCTCCTTGGTCGGATCAATTGCAGATGTCTCGTTTCCAGCGGCAGTGTGGAAGTTTGGAACTAGTGAGAACTTGGGACTGATGGGAATCTGATGCTGACGGAGGAAGCAGTGATCAATCAGCAGCTGACCAATCAGTATGTGAAGACTTCTTGTGCGTAGAAGTGTACAAGCTATATTAGAACTTAAAGGACCTCGGAGTTCCAAATTTACCTCTTTTAGGACTCTGGAGGTAAGATCTTAGGAACTTAAGATTAGTCCGACAAAGTTGAAATACCTAATGTATATAAAAAAAATAGGGTTAAAATAGGATAATTGATAAAAAGAATCTGAACAAGAAACAATAACAGAAAGCTGGGTTAAAGTACAAGCTTGAGAAGATAGGTCCAACAGACAGATAATAATGGCAGACATTATAATAAAATGATAATGGAACCTGCATTGGTTTCCATTACATAAATCATTTGGCACTTACCAATTACGCTTTCAAGCTCATGTCCAAATCAAGGTGAGTGTGGGCACTATAATCAAGTGCAAATGTGGACGATGAACAGACAACGCACAGTGTCTTAAGTCCTCATCATGGTAATCACTTCTAGGACCCAATTAAAAATATACAATGGAATTAAAATTTTAGTGAAGCATTTTTTCTTTTTTTAGTTTCTCATGTTAGAAAAAAAACATGAAATTGCCATACAATCTAACCTTTTATGACAAATTAAAAAAATAATTTGAGGAAAAAAGGTTTTTTTTTTTAATTATCAAAAATCAAAATTTTTGATTACACAAATTTACATCTTAGGTACAATAATACTTATTGGGTCGGGAGGCCCAAAATTGAAGAACACTGGACTCAGTTCTATACACGGGCTGAAAACGAATCCATGGAAGCAAACTCCAATAATAAGGACGGCTCAACTTAAATTATCTTGTCTATTTTTTGTTAATTTTTTTTCTATTTAAACATTGTGAAAACATAGTTTGATATATATGTATTTGCTTACCATTTAGAAGTAAGATTAAGTATTACTGACCTTTTCAAATTTTGCATGTCGGTGGGATTTCTATTGGATGTTGTTATATAATAAAAATTATTTGTTAAACTAATAGTAATTACAAAAAATAAAAAATAAACATACCCAGTACACAAAACTCTCCGCTTTGCGGGAGTTTTGGGAGGGTCATATTGTACATAACCTTCCTTTTATATTTTTACAAAAAGGTTGTTTTCGTAACTTGAACTTGTAAACATGGAGACGATATAGATACAAGGAAAATATGATTTATCTATAAGCAGTAATCCTACTAACTGTAATCCAATTAGTTTTATTCCAAAGTTGTAATCATGTAATGTACACACACATAAAAATCATGGTTACTAATTTTTTATTTTTAAAAAATATATATTTACATCAAGTTTAGTAAATTCACAAAATACGTTTTTAACATGCACTGATTTTAACCTTTTTTTGAAGTAATTATAAAGGTTTAGGCTTTGATAATTATAAAATAAAAAGATACTCATTTTCACATGATTTAATTTATTTTTAAAAATTATCTTCATATTTTATTCTAAACATATATATATATGTATTTCTTTTGTTATATTTTTTTATCAAAGACCTACTAGAAATTAACAGAGAACATATTTTGTATTAATGAGAAAATTTAATAGAGAAATTATGTTTGACCTCGTTTAAACTATTAATGACGATGAATAACCGTAAAAATTTTTAACTGACTAATTCCTTATTATCAAAAACTAATTAGTTTTTAACAATAAAGTAACCATAATCAAAATATTAGTTGTTTAAAATATTTTACGAATATTCATCGTCATTAATAGTTTAAATGAGGTCAAACATAATTTCTCTATTAGTTTTTATAAATTAATCAATTTTATAAATAAAAATAAATCAATTAATTTTTATTTCACGTACTCTTTTCACAATTAATTTTTAAAATTTTTAATAGGTAGAGATTTTTTTCTATTATATTTTAAAATATTAATTTTATTTAATCTTTAACATATTTTATGATAGTATAAATACCGATTGAACTTTTTAAATATTAAATCTCTTATTTTATCGGTTTAACTTTTTGTCATATCGATGTTGCCAACTCTAGTTTTTCCCTCCTATTTAATGTGACCATATCAGGTAATCTTAATCCTGTTGTAAAGTGCTAATTACAATCAATACTGATATTTTACATTTTGAACTGAAATTTCATATCTTCCCTGAAACTTTAGCTGAAAAAATCTCTAGCTTGATCAGGGTTTTGTATTTCATTTCGTACCGGGTGGTATATACCATATATATTGGAGAATGGTATAGGGTAGAGGGTCTTCTATACCGGATGTAAATACCAGTCGGTACTGACGTGTTTCGCATGATACCAGCCAATACCGGAAATTTTAAAAAATGCACCGCACAATAGGACCTTCCCGCTGCTAGTCTATCAGCCTCCCTCTCCACTGCGACTCTCCTCCATGCTAGTCTCCATCGAGCCTCACCGTGCCTCTCCTCCTCAGCTCCACCTGCTGCTGCCGCCTATCCTCCACCTGCTGCCGCCGCCTCCACCATCGTTACTTGCTCCTGCCGCCTGCTCGACTGCTTGTCTTCTATTGAAACAAGATATAGTTTTTGCCCGACCTGAGCCCGACCCACCAAAAACCCAATCCGACCACTAAATTTGTGATATTTTTTGGTGTGTTTTAGATTTTTTCTACTCCTGAAATTGAATTGCTTTTGTGAATTTTGATTGTGAGGCTGTTAATGGTTGGAAGTTGGTGAATTTTATGAATAGTTAGAGGAAATTGGAATTAAATTGTTGTGAATGGTTGGATTTAGATTTGAATGAAATGAACGAACTGATAAAGTGTGTTGTTTATCTGTTGATTGATTATGTTTTGTTTGTCTATTTGATTTGGAATTGGAAGTTCATAATAAGTCACAACTCTATATTTGGAATTTGATTGGATTTTATTATTACAATTTACAATTACAAACTAAATTATAAATAAATTATATAACAAATTAAATCAAATTATGCCTATTTATAGAATTTCAATTTGATTTGAATTTCAAGGTTTGAACTATATGGAAACGAAATTGTTGGACTTTGGAAATAGAAATTGTTTCTGTATGTTTTGTGATGTTTGAAACTTTGAATTGAAATTAGAGAAAGTCGAAACATAAACTACCATTTCTTTCCATTTAATCAATATGTAAAATATGTTGAATTATTTTGTAATATATATGTGTGGGCTATCATAAATATTTATAATAGATAATGTGTGAAAGTAGTGATGTATATGTGTCCAAAAGGAACTTCTTTTTTCCAAATTGTGAACATGTTGTAGGCTAAACTTCAACCACTTATACTAAGACTTATTAATGTCCATTAAAAATCTTATAAGCAACATTTATATTTAAGAACCAAATATAGAATGGTGGATATAATATTATGGTTTGTTATAAATGAAAAGAAGATTTAAAGGTTTGAATAAGAAAAAAACGTTTATAAACGAAGTTATATCCTTCAACTTGATCCTCATGTTATGAATAGATGTATATGAACAATTGTATAAGATATGTCATTCAAATATTATTTGATGATTATGTAAATCATACCCTTCAACTTAATCCTCATATTTGAAACATTGAATTAAAATTGTTCGAAATGGAAATTGTTTAAGCATGTTTTGTGTAATTATGTATGTTGAATAATTGAATTGTTAGTTTTTAACTTACAGTGAATTGTGTTTGATAGAATTGAATTGTGTATGATGTAATCATACAAAATGAGTTATATTATATAAGATAGACATACGTATTGTATAAAGAAATTATGTATTATTTATTTTCATATATGCATTCATTTATTTTTACAGATAAATAAAAGAAAGTTCAGGTACTCCTGATAAAATCATTTCAGGAAGATACAATGATCCAAGTTGGGCTCATGTTACATTGGTTCCCGTTATGAGGAATCATATCATTTGCTTGTTTTGTAACAAGCATTTGAAAGGTGGAGAAATCACCTGATTAAAGAAACATTTAGCTGGGGTTAAAGGAGATATGAAATCTTGTAAAAAAGTAAGTCATGATATGAAGTAACAGATGAAAACATTACTTGAAAAATATCGATATGAGAAAGATAGAAGGGAAATGTTGAAGTTGAAATTGGTAGTGGAAGTTCGTTTGCTAGTTTTCGTAGTGATTGTGAAAATGTTGAAGGTAGTAGTGGTAGTGGTAGTGGTAGTGGTAATGGTAGTGGCAGTGTTCCATCCCAGACCCAACAAGAAGCACTTGAACCTGATGTTAAGAAAAGAAAAAGGCAGGTGACTAGTTTTTTTGCACCACAAACAACTCCTGGAGCTCAACTTTCAATTGTAGTGTTATGCAATTAAGAGATGCGAGTCAAAATGTAGATATGACAGTAGCTAGATGGTGATATGATACAGGTTCATCATTCAATGCTTTCCAGTCGTATTATTATCAGCCTATGATGGATGTTATAGCCTCTTATAATTCGGGATACAAAGCTCCTTCGATTGATGACCTAAGAGGTAAACTTTTGAGTTGCTTTGTTTCTGAAATTAGAAGTTATTTGGTAGAAAAAAGAGTGAATTGGGCTACTTATGGGTGTTCAATCATGTGTGATGGTTGGACAAATAGGAGACATGAGCCTATTATTAATTTTTTGGTTTATTCTATCAATGACTCAATATTTTTGAAATCTATTGATGCATCTGACCTTATTATGAATATTGAGACTTTGTTTGAGATATTTGATAAAGTTGTGAATGAAGTAAGGCCAGAAAATATTGTTCAGTTTATTACTGACAATGATTCCACTTATAAAACGACGAGAAGAAGGTTGTAGAATAAGTATAATTCTTTTTTTTGGGACTCTTTTTGTTACAAATTGCATTAACCTAATTATGAAAAATATATGAGATCCTAGGTATTTTCATATTATTTATGAGACTATGCAGAAAGCTAAAAACGTAACCAAGTTCATCTATAATCGTGCATAAATATTGATTTTAGTAACAAAGGAATTTACCAATGGTAGGAATTTGTATCATCCTGTTGTGACAAAATTTGCAATAAATTTCTTATCACTTTAGTCTTTTGTTACGATGAAAAAAGAGTTAAGATAAATGTTTACAAGTAATAAGTGGGTTACATCTGAGCATGTTAGGTCTAATACTTGAGTGGAGGTTTCCAGAATTATACTAGAAGATAGAGAATTTTGGTCTCAATGCCAATTTGTTATCCGAATTTGTGAGCCTTTGGTGAAGGTGCTTCGCTTGGCTGATAGTGAAAAAAAGTCAATAATGGGTTATTTTTTTGATGTCATGGAGAGAGCAAAGGAAGCAATCAAGGTCAATCTAAAACATAGGCCTTCTTTGTATTAACCGTATCTTGCAATCATCAATAAAAGATGGGAAAGGCAACTTTCTTCTCCATTGTTTACAACTGGGGTGTTTTTTACTCCTAATGTCTATTTCAGACTGGATTTTACTAAGAAAGCTGAAGTTAATAGAGGAATGATATTAACTATTACAATAGTTGTTGGACATGACACGATGCAAGATCTCTTGAGTTCACAAATGGAGCTTTATAAGACGTCTTTTGGAGATTTTGGAATATCGATTGCTATTTGACAAAGAGGAAAACTTTCTTTAAGTATTAGCTGTTTCTTTTTTCTTATTTGTTGAAAATTAATTATCACTTTATTTTGTTTATAACGCTACTCTTGTTCTCTTACGACTTACAATTTCTTGGTGGAATTAATTCGGAAATAGTGTTCCAGGATTGCAAAGGTTTGAAATTATAATTTTAAGTCAATTTGTGAGTACAACAGGCTGTGAACGAACACTATAGCACATTTGAATTTATCCATTCTAAGAAAAGAAATAGATTCCAACATAAGAGGTTGAATGACTTAGTTTTTGTTATTTACAATTTAAGGCTTTGAGAAATGTATGTTATTATTATTATTATCATTGTTAATTTCGATATAATTTCTTATAATTTTCTAATAATTAAAATTTATTATTTACTAGGAGTCTTAATGGCACAAATAGTTCAATTGATCGAATATCCATTAATAATATTGAGCTTTTGGCATATTGGATTTCTGAGGAACCGGATTTGGTAGATGTGAATGAATTGGAAGATAATCTTGGATGGGAAAGCATTGATATGTCATTTGGTGCATTGAATTTGAATAATGATGATAATAATGATGAAGCTCCTCTCGATGGTGATGATTAAGCTCCTCTCAATGATGAGGATTTTGTACCAAATGATAACTGGGATTAGTGCAGTTATAGCAAGTATCCTCCCGTAGACGATTGAATTTCATTCCAAGTTTTTGTTTTTCCTCTTCTTTTAATTTTACTCATATTTGTTGTATATGTTAAATCTATATATGTAATATAATTGTAAATGTTTTTGTTTTAGGTTTGACTTATACTAGGTTGTTTTCTCATCACGATATTCTGTTGTAAATTGTGATAATTTGAGAGTTAAGGATATTTATTGTTCTTTTTATTGAATGTTTGATGCAATTATTACTTATTATATGATGAAAATTGAAATTGTAATATTTTAAATACTTTGTATTGTTCTTAATTATATATTTGTATGATGATGATTGTCTTTTTCATATTAATTGTAGTTATTATTTATATGTGAAATATCTAAAAATTATTATTATTTCATATTAATTTTGATTATTATTTATTATTATGACTTTTAGAGATAGGGTTAATGTCAACATATAAATTATACAATACGACAGTACAATATGACAATAAACTATTTTGTAATTTTTAAAAAAATTAAAGAACTGTTTTATAAATTTAAAAATTTATCTAGTATCGATTGATACCAATATAATATCGTACCAAAATCTAATATAATATCAAATTCAGTACGATATTTGCAATATTGAGCTTTACCCTTCATTTTGGCAATCATACAATAACATGAACTGAACCAATCAACTTTTGTTTTCTTCCTTTTTGTCAAATTTTATTTCTCAAAAAAACAAGTAAACCAATCAACTTTTGTTTAAACCGGAATCTGGAAAAAGCTCTGCATTGCCATTAATCATTTCCCATCTCATTTTCCATTTCCATCAAATCAATCAATCAATCACTCCTCCTACTCATCACTTTGTATACATTTTCTTGCGTACCAAACAGGGTAATCTGAATTCGAGCCCACTTGTGTCCCTACTCCCTGGCCTGCAAGAAGCCAAGGACTTTCAGTTTCACTGGTTTGCAGGAGCAAAACAGCATCAGGACCGTAAGATCCTAGTGGAGTACAGCTCGAGAAAAGTAATTAACCATGGTTTTCAGGGAAGTGTTTATAGGAACACGGCATCTTAATTGCCTCTAACTCGTCCTGTATCAAGTTATTTGAAATTGTGATGCTATTCCAGGAGGTGTTCTTCTGTGTAGGAATCAGATTTTGGAAAAAAAAACAAAACAAAACAAAACATTGTCAGGTTGTCTCAGGCATGAAGTCAAAGAAGGTGATTCAAATTTCAGAATTTCACACACAAAAAGCTAACTGTTCAGTGGCTACTTATAGCTGAAACAATGGCAGACGAATGCCATGTACAGTTGCTTCTTTGGCAGTGTTAATTATATACTTTTCTATATCTAAACTTATAAACTATAACTTGGGGCCTCCTTAAAACTCATTTAATTCATATGAGTGATTCACGGATCGATTCAAATAACTTTACCATGCATCGAAGGACATAGAACTGAACGCTTCAGAGGGAACTTTCACATTTTTGTAAGAGGGGTGAGGAAAAAGTACCGAAACTAGATCAAGAAGATTCCTAATGATAATAGGGACGAACTTTCTTTTGTTTTCGAGATAAAATTTTACTATGGTGATGCTTTGGTTTCAGATGAACATTATTGAGAGTCTTATGGAGCTAACTTCATCATTTTAGACCATCCCTGAACAGCAGGGGATACTATATTCATAATCATAAGCTTCATTTGGGTTTTTAATTGAAATGGGTCCTGATAGACTCTATCCTTTAAATTTGGCAGGAACCGACCAGGGACGTACAAGTTTCTGCTGGAGAAAAAGAAGCTCAGGTCAAGTCTGGTTCAGAGAAAAAATGATTGACTGGCTTGCAAGTTTCCTGGATCCACATTACTTTGCCAGTTGTTGACAAGTTCAGAATCAACCCCACTTGTTGGTAAATCAGTCCAGACTCGTATAGAGTCAAGAAACTGATATTTCTTGGGTAAGCTTCAAGCCAAAGTCATGCTCCTAAGGTGGTAGTAGATCCTGGAAGGATTAGGTTAATTCTCAGTAGCTTTTGAATCTCGTAATTACGATTATAATATTACAGTTTAGGTCGAGTTGGGTCGGATTTGTTAATGTAATTTATCGTAATTACGTTCGTATTATCTATAATTATTAGTAATATGAACTTTGTTTAACTCAGTTTGAATCTTATAATATTCTTTTATGCAATGTGGAACTAGTCAAGAAGGCATCAGGACTCCGGAGCTGGTTTCCACTTTCTCAAAGATCAAGAATCGAAAAGTTAATGTTCCATCCTCTTTTTTCTTCTCTAAATATTGACATTTCTGATCCTACAGGAGCTGTATTCCTTACACTCTCCTGGTTTTGGGGAATGAAGGGTTACAAAGAGAAATTTTTTTGTTATTTTAAATTATGTTAAATTACTTTATAATATAGAAAATACAAGTTAACAAATACTTTGTTGAATGCCTTGGCCCTTCTATCGAGTCAGCAAACATTGGCCACCAGTCATTGAAATTTGCCATAGATGCATTGTGTTCTTTGTGCGCCTGAAATTGTTTTCAATTGTGAAAATTGCGCACAGATTGAGATTGAAGAAATTTTTGGACGGAAGCTTAAGATTTCAGTCATAAATAGAAAGTCTCGTTTGAGGCATCAATGCATCGAATCATTCTTTTATCAAAATATTTTCATTTTCTCTCTAGCTTCAGCTTTAACTCCACGAGCTTATCTTTAATGACTCTAATTAGTTTGGGAGTTATAGTGATTGTAAAGCTTTATGTGTCAGCTTTTGTATTTTTATTCATTTTTCACATATTAGTAAATTTGGCTCATCCTTCGACCGTGGACGCAGGTCATATTAACCTAATTACGTCAATCTTTGTGTCATGTCCTATTTATTTTTTCTATATTTTTTGTTATTATTTTTTGGACTATTAAATTCAATCGGTATCCGATCCGGAGGTATTTTTCTTAACATACTTAATACGGGTTTATTAAATAATAATACAACAATAATATTCAGTAAGAGTTTTACTGAATTATAGAATTTGGGAAGGTCTAGTAGTACGTAAGTTTACCTCTACTTAGTAAAGAGACTGTTTCCGATAAATTTACATACAATGCAAAATAAATATAATATAAAAATATGTATAAATAAAAATATAAAAATAAGTAATGCAATACAAAATATCTCACACATAGAATATGGTAAAGATTAACATGGTGAAGATAATAACATCTCTAAGAGAGCTCTTTTAACTGTATTTTAATATATATGTCAAAGTTTTCTATTACGGATCATATTTTCAGTCATATAATTTTAATCACTTCTTCCTAATTTTACTTATTTCTTTTTTTTGCTTACACTCTCTAACTATCATTTTCTTGCATCTTTTCGTTAGAATATCGAAATGTCTCCTTTTAGCATGTCCGAACCACCTAATTTTTGTCTCTTTCAATTTTGAAAAATAATAAGAATATTTAAAAATGAGTAAAATTATTTAAAATTTTGTATTTTTTCTTTTATTATTTTCAAATTCTTTGATTTTTATATCATTTTAGAAATAGGATACTAATAAACTTTTAGCAGACTGATGATTAAAGGGTGTTTAACCAAAGTGAGGTTTGTGCAGAAGTCAAAAAGTGAAACTGAAAAAGAGTTAAAGTGGAAGACAATGCTTAGCGATAATTTAGTAACATGAACTTTTTCTTTTGTTTTGGTTTTTTCTCGTATTTCTATGTGTTTTGTTTGAGCTAATCTCAATCTGAGAACCTCTCTCTTTCTCTACTTTCAACATGTGACCTTTACTAGATTGGTTTCTAGATTTGTGTTCTTTTAACAGCAAAGAAAGCCAAAATACAGAATACAAGATCTGGTTAGAAACTCTGCTTTAGTGCGGACAGACTCAGAACATGCGAAGAAAGAAAATAGGTAGTCTAATCTGTTTGTCTTCTTCTGAGGATCAAATATTCTGTATCAGTTATAAATCTCATCGATACATTTACGTGAGTAGGTGAAACAGAAGATTTGACGGAGTTCTTCTCATAATTTTAGGGTGTATTATGATTAAAAGCTCTGCTTTAGTGCAGACACTCAGAACATGTGAAGAAAGAAAATAGGTAGTTTAATCTGTTTGTCTTCTTCCGATAGTTTTAGGGCTAAAAGGTATGGAACAGATGTTTTGTTCCGGTTAACTAATTCTTACCTTATTTTATTAAATTTTATTTAGACATTTAAATAGAATCCACACAAATATATGTATATAATTAAGTGGTACAATGGAGGGTAAAAGATAGGATATTATATTATTATTCTAGGGTTTAAGAAATTTAATCGTTTTTTTAATTTTTTTTAAAACTCTTTCTTTTATATTTTTATTAAAAAAATGAGATTTTTTAATATATGGAGAATAATCTAATATTATTAATAGAATGATTAAATGTAATTAAAAATTAAATATGACTCAAGCTGATTAAATTTAAGATAACTATAATAAACTATTAATTTATGTTATGTTTAATTAGTTTAAATTAAGTTTAGAGAATATATTAAATCATCATATTAGTAATATTAGTTAATCTACGTGCGACATTTATATTATGTGTGTTTTAACTTTTAATATTATTATTGTACAAAATTCCAAGAAGATGAGTTTTTCTAACAAATTGAAAACCACTTTCTTTAATATTTAAAATTATTTACAAATATAATTAATAAAGACTTATTTTTAAAATTTTAATATCACAAGATATTTTTAATAATTAATATTTAAAAAAATAGCGAAATTATACCAGAGCTCCTCACATTTTATCAATGTTTTCAAAACCAAACCAGAATTAAAATTGATCAAACAAGAAGTTTAAAGTTTAAAAGGTTCAACCGATATTAGATCGTTACAAAATCAGTTACCGATTAAATAAAATTGAAGAATTTGAACTGAAATTAACAGAGACTATCTTTAATTTAAAGTTTAAGAAAATAAATTAGTTTACAAAAATCGTTGAGTTTATAAAAATTGATTGATTTTAATAACAAAAATTATTAAAATAAGTTAAACTGAAAAGTTAAAAATTAAACCTAAAATTGACCGATTCAAAATTTTTACGATCAAACTACCTGAACTGATACGTGTTACTGTTACAAGCAGATAAGATTTGTATGATCCAAATGGTAAAAAAATACCTAGGGAAGCAGTAGTTTAGCTTTATGATTCTATAGCTTCTTCAGTAGAGCCACCATTTTTGAATCTGAGAGCAAAAAGCTGTAAACTTAAAACAAACATCGTCGGTGGTCCAAAGTGTGGTGCTTAATCGCTTCCTTCCTGATCCCCAAATATTCTCTCATTCAATTTTTCTTAATTAGCAACACTTATTTTGTCTTTCTTATTATTTTTTTTCATCTTTCCCTCAAAAGTGGGGACTAAAGTTTCACGCCTCTTTGACTTCTAAGCCAACTTGAATATTAAGATTTATAAAGAGACTAAAACACCTTTATTTATTTATTTATTTATTATTTTTAAATTCAGTAAAAAGAATCCTCTTTTTTGAATATATTAATTATTAATAAAATTACGAAAATTTAATACTTTTATTTAATTTTATAGTTAAATTAATTTAATAGTTATTAATAAATATAATTAAATTTAAAATATCTTCAAAATATATAAATTTCAAATAAAAATTTTCATTAAAATAAATTTTAATTTATAAAATATCTATTTTAATATAATAAAATAATTTTTTGATAATTCATTAATAAATATTCTTTAAGAGATTGAAATAAATTTAATTAATTAAAAATAATTTACCTTTAAATTTTATTTAATATGTAATTTTCATCAATAATAAAAATATAATTACATTGACATTGATAACCAGATATATTTAATATAAAAAGAAAAACAAAAAAAGTAAAAATTATAAAAAAACAAAAGTGAACCCAAACAACCATAAACATCTACATTTTCTCGACAGCTCTTTAAGCATATGATATGCATCAAAATAATGTTTTCTTGCAACTGTAAAGCTCGACTCATATCGAGTTTTATCTTGGATGTCTTTGGGATCGGTCCCGGTCCATTGTTATCCCTACATATTGGCATCTAAATCAAGCAAAGCCTTAATTGAGCTGCAGGCATGTCCAAATAGTCAAAACCATAATGCCAACTAAACGAGCAGAAGAATACAATGTTAAGGTACAGTATGATTATTTGCTTCTTGGCACATATGCCAGCTTCTTTAACCAATGCAGATTCATATCAAACATAGAGGCTGACATGACATAAACAAAGCCAATCACTTTCACACCTTGATTCAAGCAAAACGTGTTTCAAGTTAAGTTTTGGCCTCTGAAGTTGATGTTTCATACTAACTATACTTGAGTGTTCCCTCTCTTCAATTATTGATGTTTTCTCATGTTTCACTACAATGGAGTTTTCCTGTAATGAGGTAAGTGTGTGCTAAGGGACACATATGCTTATAATGGCAAAACAACATTGATGAAGAGACTGAACTTAATAATTGCTTTTTTGAATCCAATTTGTCAATGTCTTATTGTTTTGAACGTAAATTAAAAAGTTTCAAGTCATTCTCCAACAACCGCTCTTCACTTTTATAGTAAATGTTTTAAAAATTAGACCCGAAGTTAAATCAGTAAAATAAAAAATTTAAGGTTTAAAATATTCAATCAGTATTAGACTATTATAAATGACTAAAGATTAAATAAAATTAAATAATTTAAAATATAATTGAAAAAGATTGTTCTTATTCAACGTAAAATTTAAAGTTTAATTAAAAATAGATTATTAAATAAAAATTAAATAATTTATTTTAGTTTATAATAACTTATTAATTTACAAAAACTTATCAGCTAATTAATAAACTGATTAGTTTTTATTAACAAGAGTTATTAAAGTAGATCGAATCGAAAAGTTGAACGATGCAAAATTTTTACAGTTAAACCGGTTAAACTAATTGAATTTTTTAATCATTGATTAAATCGAGTTTGTAACCTAATTCTAAATGGAATACTTTTTAAATAGTTATCATTATTATTAAAATATATTTATTAGATTTTTTAATATGGGTAGAGTGTAGAGCACATTAACAAGAATTGAGTTTGGGTTAACCATTGCCAAAATGACTAGAACTAGTCATTTGGATAGTTGACTCTTACCACTTACAAACTATTTAACATTTTCATGTTTAGTCAATATGAGATACTCTAACACTTCCCTTCAAGTACAATTGAGACTGGACATTCAGTTGTCACTTGAAATAAACGCAGTGATAACCGGACCAGGTCGTTGGGACTGGACATCCAGACAGACAACCTAGAAATTAATAATTCAGACCAAACCTGCTCTAATACCATATTAGAATTTTTAATATCGGTAGAATGTAAAGCACATTAACAATAATTGAGCTTGGGTTAACCATTACTAAAATGACTAGAACTAGTCATTTGAATAGTTGACCCTTACTACCTATAAACCCTTTAACATTTTCATGTTTAATTAATACGGGATACTCTAACAAATATTAATAAAAATTATTGATTCAAATGCTTCCATTTGTCAAAGATGGAATCATGGGTCAATTGCATCAAATCCTTGGTTGAATCAATGATGAGAAGCTTAACATGATTTTGAAAAAGACCATACGAATTCATTTACATCAAAGTAAGTCCATGGAATGAAATCTC
>JANQAP020000119.1:1191241-1202275 GCA_026874005.2 Erythroxylum coriaceum
TTACATAAACATATATTATTAGTCATATAAATTCAAATTAGAAATAAGAAAATAGTCGTTGAGGGTATAATGGAAAATAATAATTATCAGAGGATTATTAATATAAAGTAAAATTTCTACCGTAAAACCACTTTCCTACAACAACTCTCTTTTTACTTATCGATTTCTGCAGTGGCACCACACTTTCCTCTAACCTCCTGTTGTTCGCCCGCAGATCCAAACTTGTTTAGAAACTGCGTTGGATAAGTACATATTCCCGCCGCATCGCAGACACAAAACACAACCTTAAAAGGTTCAACAGATATTAATTATTTGGTTAAAACCCTTATTGTTTAAAACCCAACCAGTTTATTAGTTAATTAGTCAATTTTGTAAATTAATTAATTATTATCAATAAAAATAAATCAATTAATTTTCATTTAAAAGTTTCTTTTAAAATTAAACTTTAAATTCTTGAATTGGTAAAGGCAGTCTCTTCTAATCATATTTCAAAATTTTTAATTTTATTCAATCTTTAACTGATTTTATGATAGTCTAATACCAGTCGAACCTTTTAAACCTTAAATCTCTTGATTTACTGATTTAACTTCCGGTCCGATTTTTAAAATATTGATTTTTATAGAAGCCTAAATAAAATGTTAAAAATTTTTATATTTCAAATTTATACCATAAAATACCTCTTTATAAATATACCCATATACATACATTCATATATACAATGTATATATATATATATATGCCCTAGGGATGGTCGAGTTGGTAGAATGGGGGCATAGGATCAAATGGTCCTTTGTTCAAATCTCCTTATCTACGTTCTCTTAATAGAGCTTGTCGTACAGGGCTTGCCTAGTATAAAGTACGTGATTAATATAATTTGTAAGCTATTGCGTCAATTCGAAAATTTATCCGGTGCGTATCTAAAGGATAGCGGCAGTGGATATATACATATTTTCTTCTTTCGTTAGTCTTAGCCTTAATTATTTATGTAATTGTGCTTCTGGAAGCCAACATCCAAGATAGTACAATGTTTCTTGAAAAATGGAGAAACTTCTTCATATGTTTCATCGACCCTGACATTGAATTGGAAAGTTCAACTTTGGACTTGTAAGAACTTACTTAAATATTTTATAAAATATTATAATGTATAATTTTATCATGTATGCAACTTGTAACCTGTTTCTTCTTTTTGTCCCCTGAATTGCTTGCAGGTTTTGTCCTACTTTTTGGTGTCTTCTGCTTCTTCAGCTGTTCCATTAACAAATAGAATGCGACAAGCAGCAGATAACATTTTTACAGATACTTCAGCAGCAGCCATTGCTATGGCTTTTCTTGCATTCCTGACGCTGGCATTCTCAGCTCTTATTTCAGGATATAAGCTATCAACTCAATCTTACATTTGATTTGGGATTTTCGGATTTGTCTGTTCAAAGTTGGAACATTTAATCGTCTCCACGAAAAGTAATGACACAGGAATGTACCAATTCTCAATCTTTCCAGTTCTTTTTTTATTCTTGCATTGTACTGATACTCGATGAGTGATCACTAATTAGGAAAAGAAGAGATTGTTTTTGAGAAAACAAATTAAAAAAATTAGATAACATCTAATCTGTATACTAAAACTACAAACTAGAGCTGCTAAATTGTGTTTCAGAATCCTAGCTGCTTCAAGAGTCTGATGTTTTAAGTCAGAATTGATCAAAAAAAGTCTCATTCTTTGGCTCCTCCTTAGCTCCAGAGAATGCACCATCTGAGTATTGTGTTTGATTCATATAAGTGCCGGTTGGTTTTCCAAAACCAGAGAAATCAAAGCTCTCCTGACCCTGCAACATTTTCAGTGTAAATGGAGCTTGAGTTCCTGAAGATGGTAACCTTATGTTTTGACCAGAATTTGGGTAGCTTATATGGTTAAAATGGTTAGTCGTGACAGAGGGTTTTATAGGCATCGACAGGTTGCCGGTTGTCGGTTGAGGCGGTTTATTCGATGCATAACCGCTGCCACGAGCCGCCGGAACATCATGGTTGTGCTTCCCTTCATAAGTGGTGATCACTGCTCTCATGTCATGAGACGCCCTCTCTACATGTTTTCTCACCGGACAACCAATAAAAGTACATTTGTAATAGCTCCTGAAAAATTAGTAAAACTGATCAAAAAGCTGATAAAACCAGGCAGATCAGAACTCCTGTAACAAATTCTGTAGAAAATCACCAAAAGGGTATTTCATAATCACCTTGGATTAGGATTTCCCTTAACCACTTTCTGTCCATACTTCCTCCATCTGTAACCATCATCAAGTATGTCTATATCACTTGTTGTTTGAACCACGATTCTTGGTTCTCTAACCGTTCTGCTACCAGCAGCTAAAAGACCTTCATTTTCGTTCTGTGCCTTCCTGCAAAATCATGAAAACATTTCAATCAGACTCAAATTCGCACAGAAACATAAGAGGGAACCATTAAAGATCAGATATTTTTCTATCAATTTACCATCTTTTGGCATCAGGTTCACTCTCATCTTCATCACCTCCTGTGTTACTAATTGGTGAACTTTGGTCGAACTCATCCTCTCCCATTGAAATGGATGAATCCTCCTGGACTGTAGCAGAATCAAATTGGGAAACCAAGTTCTGTTCAGTGATCTCTGAGTTGTTGGAGGCAGAAGATTGGAGGGAATGTGATGATGATCTTCTACTAGACTGAGGCTTGGGATGGTTGTGACTTCCTTTATAAACTATTTCAGTGATTTGTCCATCCAAGGATCTCTCAACTTTCTTCTTTGTTGGGCAATTAGAATAGGTACACTTGTAGTAACTACGTGGATTCTCACTTCCTTTCACTTGCTTTTGACCATATTTCCTCCAGTTGTATCCATCATCTGACCTTTGCTCTCTTACATACTGATACGATTGGTTTTGGTGAATTGGCTGAGATTGTATGTTTGTCTCAGAATCGGCCCTTGCTGATGAGAAGCTCTGAATTTGTTCAAATTCAGATTTCACTACTGTCTTTTCAGGCGAGAGGTCAGTTTGCTTGGAGGGATTGGTAAAGTTCCAAGTTTCCTGGTGGCTTCTCGTTGGTTCCTCCTGTTACAGAGGAAGACAAAATTGGTTATCAGACCCAGCAGCCATTTTTGAATATTTAAAGAACCTTGTCTAGGTCTAACAAGACAAAACAGGAAAGGAACAAACATTTGTTTTTGTCCCCACGAAGACATAAATCTATCTGAAGAATTCTCGATGACACCAAGATCAACAGCCAACATTTAGCAGAAACAACAGATATAGACATATCATCAAGTGATAGGAACATGTACCACTGAAACGATTGTTGAAGAAGACGGATATGGGGACGATGATAGTGAAGAATTTGTGAACGTTCTTCCATGGGGTTGGAAAGAGAAATCAGAGTAAATTTTCTCTTCTTGAACCATTCCTCGCTGATTGTCATTAGAGCTATTATTCCACTTCACGTTTTGACCAGCAAAAGCTCCTGTAGTCGGAGATGGAAGAACCTGAAAAATCGTAACAAGCAAACCAATTGAGAACAAAAATAAAATTCTGTTGAATACTGAAAACTTGTTGGACTTACACTAGATGTAGAGAAAAGCACAGGTGAGTCCAAGAGCTCTGTTGGTGTTGGGGTTAAACCAGTTGGACTAGCTAAATAATAAGAAGGAGAAACCGGTGGAGGAGAAGGAGGGAATGACCTAAATTTAGAGGCTTCAAAACCAACTGAATCATGAGATTGGTGATCGAAAAATCCCCAGTTAAAGCTATTCATATCTTTGGTATTATCATTACCTGAAAGAAGACTACTGAAAGAAGAAGTCATCGGTTGGCTCAAGAAAGACAAGTTGGTTTGGGAATTTATAGAAGAATTTAAGCTACCAGAAGCAGAGGAAGCCATGAAGAAAGAAGAAGATATAGAGAGTGGTTAAGAGGGTGTTTGTTGGTTCGTTTAAGACTTGAAAGAGAAGATAAAGGGTAGATGTGAGTGAGGTTTTTCCTTAAATGGTCTACATCTCTCTCCCCCTCCATGATTCTTCCGGGAAGCTAACCAGGTAAAAGTTTGACCGTGGAAAATGTGTTCTGGGTCAAACCTTGTGGCTTTGACTGGACTTTGAAAATGGCGGCTTAAAGGCCATAGCTCTGTTCTTATAGTTTGTAGTACTCTAGCACCCGGATCACCCGTTTAGCTACTTTTGATGTTTGTTTTAATTTATATAAAAAATTTTCTTTAACTATTAAAGAATTTAAAGTTTAATTAAAAAACTGTTAAATAAAAATTAGTTAATTTATTTTAATTTATAAAAATTGAATAATTTACGAAATCGATTGATTAATTAATGAAATGATCGATTTTTAACAATAAAAGTTATTAAAAGTAAATAAAATCAAAAATTAAACTAAAAAATTAACTGATTAAAAGTTTTAATGATTAAACCGGCCGAATCGATTAAATTTTTTAATCTTTGGTTAAATTGTTTCAACTTTAAATACATTTACATTGTAACTTTTTTTGTATGGTTGTTAGATGATGTAATATGGTAAAAGAAGCAACTTTCTCTTTATATTATAAATATTGTTATTAAAAAATATTTTATAATATTGAAAATTTATAAATAAACATTTTTATTTAAATTTTTTGTGCATATGATAAAGTTGATATATCTACTCCAATAGAATTTTAAATACTAATTTTGATTAAAATAATTTGAAAAGATTAGTAAATTTTAAATATTTTATATTTTTTAATTAAAGTAACATGAAATCCAACTTTTTTTTAATAATGCCCTCAAAATTATCTAAGCAAAAAATAGAATGTACATTTCACATGATATGAACATTGTTAGAGTATCCTATTTTGACCGAACATAAAAATGTTAAAGGTTTTATAAATGGTATGGGTCAACTATCCAAATGGTTAGTTCTAGTCATTTTGAGAATGGTTGACCCAAGTCCAATAATTATTAGTGAATTCTACACTCTGGCCATATTAAAAAATCTAATATAATATTAGAGTAGGTTTGGTCCGGATTATTAATTTCCCGGTTGTCCGTCTGAATGTTCAGTTCCAAGGACCCAGTTCGATTACCACTGTGTTTATTTCAAGTGACAACTGGATGTCTAATTTCAGTTGCACTTGAGGGAGAGTGTTAAAGTATTATATATTGACCAAACATGAAAATGTTAAAGGATTTATAAATGGTAAGGGTCAACTATCCAAATGACTAGTTTTAGTCATTTTGACAATGGTTGACCCGAGCCCAATTATTGTTAATGGACTCTACACTCTGGCCATATTAAAAAATCTAATGTAGTATTAGAGCAGGTTTGATCCGGATTATTAATTTCCCGGTTGTCCATCTGGATGTCCAGCCCTAGCGACCCGGTTTGGTTATCACTGCGTTTATTTCAAGTGACAAATAGATGTCCAGTCCTAGTTGCACTTGAGGGGGAGTGTTAGAGTATCCTATATTGACCAAACATGAAAATGTTAAAGAGTTTATAAGTAGTAAAGGTCAACTATCTAAATAAACAATTCTAGTCATTTTGATAATAGTTGACTCAAGCCTAATTATTGTTAGTGGACTCTACACTACTCTCATATTAAAAATCTAATATAGTATTAGAGCAGGTTTGGTCCAGATTATTAATTTCCTGGTTGTCCGTTTGGATGTCCAGTCCTAGCAGCCCAGTCTGGTTACCACTACGTTTATTTCAAGTAACAACTAAATGTCTAGTTCCAATTGCACTTGAGAGGGAGTATTAGAATATCCTATATTGTCCAAATATGAAAATGTTAAAGGGTTTATAAGTGGTAATGGTCAACCATCCAAATGACTAGTTCTAGTCATTTTGACAATGGTTGACTCAAGCTCCATTATTGTTAGTGGGCTCTATACTTACATTATGCCCATATTAAAAAATCTAATATAATATTAGAATAGATTTGATCCGGATTATTAATTTCTCGATTGTCTGTCTGGGTGTCCAGTTCCAGCGATCCGGTTCAGTTACCACTGTGTTTATTTCAAGTGGCAACTGGATGTCCAGTCCCAGCTGCACTTGAGAGGGAGTGTTAAAGTATCATATATCGACCAAACATGAAAATGTTAAAGGGTTTATAAGTAATAAGGGTCAACTATCCAAATAACTAGTTCTAGTCATTTTGACAATGATTAATCCAAGCCCAATTATTATTAGTAGACTCTACAATCTGCCCATATTAAAAATTCTAATATAGTATTAGAGCAGGTTTGATCCGGATTATTAATTTCTCAGTTGTCCGTCTGAATGTCCAGTCCTAAGAACCTGGTCTGGTTACCACTGTGTTTATTTCAAGTGACACCTGGATGTTCAGTCTCAGTTGCACTTGAGGGGAAGTGTTAGAGTATCTTATATTGACCAAACATGAAAATATTAAAGGGTTTATAAGTGATAAGAGTCAACTATCCAAATGATTAGTTCTAGTCATTTTGACAATAGTTAACTTAAGCTCAATTATTGTTAGTAAACTCTACGCTCTGTCTATATTAAAAAATCTAATAAACATAAGTTAAGTGTGGAATTACCATCGATCTTATGCTTCTTATATAAAAAAATTTCATATTTACAAAAAATAACCATTTAATATTGGAAATTTAATATCTTTTTTTTTTTCAAACTGATTCGTCACTTAGTTTTTAATGACTTTCTCTAATGAATGACAATAGATCGAGGTACGATGTACTAGAAACACAGTAACTCCAAATTTTGTAAAACCTTCCTATTTACTGTGTTGACTGGTTCAGACATTTGACCATGTTGGTTGGGTACTAAGTTTAACCAATTGGATTGGTTTCCTGGGACCTTGGTTGGTTACGTTCATACTGTAACTTGGAAGACAAGAAGCTAAAATAGTACTTACGGGGACCCAGTTGGCAGTTGTGTACGTTCTTCCTCATTGCAAATTGGAGTTGTGATTGCTATGCATGTAAGCTTAGACTTGGTCTCTTCTTACATGGCCGCTAAATGGGCAACCAAACCTAAGCGTGATCCTTAGAATGTGTGGTCCGAACTCGATTTGAAACCCAGATGGGCTTATACTGTGCAACTCAAAAGGACCATCCAAAATTATGTTGTTTTAGGCAGTCGGTCAGATTAGCCACTTGAAGCTTCAGATGCGATCACCTGTTCTATTTTTTATGTTCTAATATTGTTTCAATTCATTCTATCCATACATTTATACGAGATCTTATATAAATGTATGAATGAGATAGATTGAAACAGCGTTGGAACAGCAAAAATAGAACAGGTGATCTGGAGTGCTCAAACTCGAGCTTGGTCCAAGATTTGGTTAAATTGGTTTTGCCCGAAACCAAATGTCATTTATGTTAATATTAATGTTTTAAAAAATTGAATCGGTTTGACTAGTAAAAATTTTGAACCAGCCAACTTTTCAGTTTAATTTTAAGTTTTTATGTTTCATTTAGTTTAATAATTTTTGTTGTTAAAAACTTATCAGTTTATTAATTAATCGGTCAGTTTTATAAACTTATCAGTTTTTATAAATTAAAATAATTAATTAATTTTTATTTAATAATTTTCTTTTTCAATTAAACTTTAAAATTTTCAATGAGTAAGGACAATTTTTTTCAAAATCTTCAACTTTATTCAATCTTTAATCAATTTTATGACGATCTAATACCGATTGGATGTTTTAAACCTTTTTAAACCTTGAACTTCTTATCTTACTGGTTAACTTTTGGTCCAGTTTATAAAACATTGCCTAATATTAACGTTCTATAAAGATAATTATTAAATTAGGATAAGAGAATTGCTTCACTAATTAAAATACAAATTTTAAAGGCCTTTTTGTTTTTTTAATTCTAAAAATATTTTCATTATTTAAATTAGTTTATTTTTAATATTATTTTTTAAAAATAATTTTTATCAAATTATTTAACAAAAAATATTATTAAGATCAATAATTATATAAATTATGTGTGATTTTGTTATATAAGACGAATAAAATAACTTAACAATGGCTTAATCGAAAAATTAATTTCCAAATTTTTAATTTTACATAATATTTTTTTTATTATTTTATATGAATCTATCATAAACAACCTCTTCACTAACAAAAACGACGTCTCTACCAGCCAAAAGTAAAGTTGTGTATTATTAAATTTCTCCCGATCTCAGGCGTTAGCGAAACTTTCATCGAGTTATTTTTGTTGTTGTTGTAATTTTTATTATTCTATAAATACTTTTTTATAAAATAATTAAAACTATGAGAGAAATTCAGTTCCAATACCCATTTGAGAAGTTGAGAACATCCTCCTATTCATTGCTTTTGCTTTAACATGAATGAATGAGAATGAGTACATTTTCCAGAGGATGTGTACTGTTGCATACATGACACTTAGTAAAATGAGACGCCTCTTTAAGTCAGGAGATCCCAAACTCCAGAAGTTTAAGAACAACAGAAATATTATTTCTGCACTTTCTGAAAAATCCGTAATTGCTCGAATCGATAATTATCGAAACAGATACGAAAGCCTCTTCACATAGACCTGAAATTCTCTGGTGCAGTGGAATGCAACTTCTTTGGAAGATCTAAAACTTCCAACTCCTGATAAGTGAAGAATACTCTGAAGTTCCTCACTGAGTCACATCCTCTAACTGTAGTTTCCAGCATTTTGGATCTAATTCAGCCTGGCAACAACCAAAAGGGACAAAATCAGAATCTTGACAAGTCACTATACTATCTGCAATTTGTGCTATAGTTGACTCCATGATAACTCACTTACTCGGATTAGCGGCAAGTTTTCTATTACTTTAAGAAGTTGGTATTGTAATTAAACACTATCATAGTTGCTTTTAATTGAGAAATCATTCTTGTGGAACGAGCACCAAACATTAAGAATCTTAGTTTGAATGCCGCCGATCCAAGTTTTACTAAAAAATAGGGAGACAGAAAGATGTTCAACATTGGATAAAAATATTACCTGGAATTCTTTATCTCTCCATTCAAATGCACAACCACGAGCTTCCAAGTTTTGAAAAAGTGGATGGGAGAGCAGTGATTTAAAAGTTGCATGAAGCTTCATTTTTCTTAGTCCTCCACAGGCAGACAACGCGGCCGCCAACCCATTTAACGTCAATCCCTTCAAGTGCAAGACACTCAAGTTTTGCAGGCAACTAGAGCTCGCAAGGGACAAGAGCCCCACATCTGTAATTGAGGTATATGACAAGTTAATCTGCAAAAAGGGATTGAAAGCATTAGGGTGATACAAAGTTAAAACAAGCACTTATTCTTGAAGTCTGATGCTGCACCAGACAAAAGACTACCTGTCTTAGGTTTTGAGAAAAATGCGCAAGCGGAAGCATTGCGGTATCATCAATGTTGTGACACTTCTTTATGTCGAGTTTAGTGAGCCGCTTACACCCCACGGCAATTGCTGCTAGACCCAACGATGTGACAAGGGGACATCCTCGACTTTCAAAGGTATGTAACCTTTGGCACTTTGACAATGGTATCAATGCGCTATCTGTAACGTCTGTACAATAGGAGATATTTATACTTTCAAGGTCACGGCAACCGCAAGCAATCGCTAAAATGCCTAAGTCGCTTATTCCGGCAGACCTGACAAAGTAACCATCAAAAGTACATCAAAAAATTATTGATCGTTCACATCTTCGTTTATGCAGACGAAATAAAAGGGCTTAGAAAGCAAAGATATCTTCCCAAGAAAAACAGGAATAAAGAAGGAAATGTAAACGATCATAATAATCCACATTTGCATACCTGTATAAATCGAGCTCTTTAAGTTTCGAGCAGTGCATGCCAATGAGAGCAAGTCCGTCATCACTTATATTTAGGCATATCCCTAACTTTAAACTAGATAAGTTGGAACAATTTGAAATGGATTTTAGACCTGCAAACAAAATGCAAATAAGTGCCCTGCAATAATACAGTATTTTGCATTCAGAAAGGAGTACGGGTGAAGAAAAAACCTTCATCATCTATTTCATTATCTGTTACATCGAGCTCCTCGAGAAAAAGGCACCGGTGTCCAATCAGAACAAACGCTTCCCTAGGAACCAGGGCACATGACTCCATTCTGATAGAAGTGAGATTGGAGCATGAACTTGTAATGTAGGCTATAGAAGCATCAGTTATCTTGCGACAACATGTAATATCGAGCTTCTTTAGTTCAGTATGTTTGGTTACAACGTGCGATAGACCTTCATCTGTCACTCCCATGCATTTACTTAAGCTCAGCTCCTTCAGTGATATGCACCAGTTTCCAATAGCCTTCAAGGCAGGACACCTTACCGTGCAACCATCAAGTTTGAGAGATTGCAACATCGAAAGGCTTTTCAAACGATTAGCCAGATCTAGCGTAAACTGAACCAACATCACCAACCCACTAAATGTCAGAATGTAAATAACCTTGATGTTAGAAAGATTAAAAGTCGAAGAAACTTACGGGAGAGCCATAAGCTATGTTGAGTTGTTGTAAACCTTCAGTGCTGCTTATTAAGGATGACAAACCAACATGACCGAGATTAATCTTGCAAATTGACAAATCGAGAGTCTGTTGACAGAAGAAATTAAAGTGTCATGAAAAAAGTACGTCAGCAAAACACGTTGTCGATTTTCAGTCAAGCAAACATAAAATTTTACATACGACATACATCTGCAGATGCTTACGCAATACAACCACGAAAGTTTAACTATTCTAGCTTAAGAGGAAACATGCTCTTAGGTACTATATATTTTTCAACTAAACAAATGTTTCCATACTGCTAATGTGTTACGAGTCCCATATCGAGGAGGCATAGTTCTAGAACAGGCCTTATAAGGCCTTAGGCTCTCCCTCCCTTCAAGCTAACTTTTGGGGTGTGGTTCTCCCAAGGTGACTTATACTCGTAACACTGGTGCTTTCATTGAGAGCTAGCCACCGGAAAGAGCTACCCACGGAAGGGGGCTGACCAACGGAGGGGCTGACCGTGAACTGAAACGAGTGAAGCGTCGCTGAGTGAAGCA
>JANQAP020000119.1:1222996-1236130 GCA_026874005.2 Erythroxylum coriaceum
AAGGTTTGATAGGATTCCGATCAGACTTGAGAAGCTCTTTCAGGTTCAAGTCTGACCCTAACCCGACCTACCCCATTGTCAACTCTAACAAAGCTAAGCTTACTTCAACCAACAGAGCTACTAAAGACGGTGTTGTATTATCATTCCTTTAACTAGATTACACACCGTGTATGAATAATGTAAGTAATGCCCTAACAATTGACCCACATCTTAAATCTGTACTATCAAGAGGTATTTCTCTAACTAAAGAAAATTTTGTCAAATATTAAAAAAAAATGTAAGAAGGTCAAGTAAAGGTTACAATTTTCTAGCCAAAAGCTAAGACCTTGAATCGTTTTTGTTCACCAGATCAGCACCACTAACATATTTAGCAACAAATGAGATTAACCTGAAAGGAGCACCAACCAATGGAGCATCTGAAAGTGGGACAGAATCATTATCATTGCTCTCCACAACTTGTGACTCCAAATCCAGAGTTTCATTATCATCCAGCGGAATCTGCACAATTTCTCCAGAGTCAACATCTGGTAAGTACTGGACTACAGAATCGGCCTCCGGTTCTAAAAGCTCTAAGTTATGGCCCAACACTGCCCTCTCACTCAATTTGGATACTGGATCGGCTATACTGGCAATTTCATGGTTTCCAGCCATAGGGCCATTTCCAATGTCTGATACATGTCCAGCTGCTTTATTTTGTTGCTCAAGTTTAATATACAGCTCATTCACCTGAGAATTTACATAATTGAACTTTAAAAGTCAAAACAGGCACCCTCCAGGTGCAAAGTAAGGTAAAAAACAGATACATGCATGAAGTTTTACTTGAACATGTGGCACATGCTAGGCAACAGCTGATAATCCCTCGCGAATAATACGCAATTACTTGCACAACAATGAAATAAGATTATAGAAAATTCAAAAAGTAAATATACCTTCTCAACGAGGTCTGAATTTTCGATTATCAATTTTTCAACCAATTGACTAGCTGCTTCAATCTGGGAGTTCAGGTCCTCAATCTCGGAAGAAGACTACATCAGAGATGGAGAGTCATTAAGCATCAACAGTTTTCCAGCCAAACCCACATCATCCGATGAAAATAACAGTAACTATGTAAAATGCTGACAACGACATTATATGGAGCAAACCTTTCTAAGTTCATCTGATAGGTTGGTAGAGGAGACACTTGTCTCAAGGTTCTGAATCAGAGAATGGCGACCAGAGATTTTTTCCATCAGTTGTTGGTTTTCTTTTAAGAGACTGTTCCTAGATTCCTCCAACTCCACCACCTGCCAAGCTTTGGTTTAATCCCATATCAGGAAATACAAGAACAAAGTATGAAGCAAAGCGATGACATACGATGTACACAACTCATGATGCAATCCATTGCGGATACACATGCAAATAACCATTAACTTTTAAGATGAAGAAGAAGAATAGAAGTTGATATAAATCATGAAGATATATGTTAGAACAGATGGAACTGAAGCATTTTTCTAAAGAAGATAAATAAAGCTCTATACCTGCATTCGAAGTCTTGTCAGATCAACGTTTTGTCTAGCAATAGCATCACTCGCTGTATTCTGCATAATTGGTGAGATTTAAAATGTCAAATATAGATGAAAAATTTTTACAGGTTTCAGAAAACAATTAACTTAAGCAAAGAAGCTAAAAAGAAAAGTTGAATACATATAAGCAAACACTGAAAATGACAATCAATAATTTCCCTTTTTCCTTCTCTCTACAATTACAGTTTATATAAGTAAATAATTGACATCACCATTCAATTCCCAAAACCAGTTAGCATGAGTGAAACAGCAGATGACTTCCTCAAGATGAATCAAATCTAGGCCCCTGTGCACCACAAAGCTCAAGAAACTTGAGAAATCCCCTACCAACCGGATCTCAGAGGATTAAAAGTGAATGATCCTATTAGCCAAGTTTCTTATGGGAAATCTACATCAATCTGAAACAGCCTATGTATAAGTTCAATGCATGTGGTCCAATACAAATCATTAAAATGCAGATCAGGCAGACAGAAAATTGGACTAAAAAAGAAGGAAAAACCATTAAAACAAACATGAAAAAGGGTTTACCTCTTTTAAATTCCAAGAATCTTTCTCAACTTCCAGTTCTTTAACTTTTTGTCTTAAGCGTTCCTGTAAAGCATGGCACGAGCTATTAGAAATTGAGAATCATATTGCTAACTACTGGAGGTGCATCTTAGGCCTAATAGACAAACAACTAAGAAATATGAAAATGTGTAATATTAATCAAATCTCGCCTCCAAAATAGCCTAAATTCGTCCATACAATTTAATCTACATTACATTTGAACTCATCTTATAAGGTGCAAGTACCTTGAGATACCTGCATGACATGCTCAACATGCAATCATAAAATTGGCAAAATGATATTAAAATATTTCTTTTTAAAAAGAATATTGACCATGGGCATACAATTAGAAGGGGGAATATTTCACTAAGAATTGTGATTACCTCATTTTGAAGCCATGAATCCTTTTCAACCTGCAAGTGGATAATCTTCAACTCTAGTCCATACTGTAAATAATTATGTTAGGCAAGTGTGTGAATTAGACGAAGATTCACTTGCAATGTACAATAGAAATGCAATTCAGTAACTATTATCACCTCTTTTTGCTTGTGTGAATCATTATCAATTTTCAATTGCTTAATTGTCTCCTCAAAGGTAGCCTGTAAAGTACCACGAAATAAGCTTTTCTCTTGCATAGGGTATAACACAAAGGAAATGAAAAGTATGCAACATAATTAGACATACTTTTTCTTCTTTCATTTTTCAAAATTTTCTGAGAGGAAAGTCAGCAGAGCAACCGGAAATAAAAAAAGTATTTACCAAATTGAAAGATGAATACTAAGAATGAGATCAAATTCAACCTACCTTTTCCTGCATGAATGAATCATTTGTGCTTCTCAATTGATTGACAGTGTCTTCTAAGGTGGCCTGCAAAAGCATTGTCCAAGAATAAACCTTCTTATATTCAAACAATAGATGGAAGCAGAATATGTACATATCAAATAATAATAGCTACTATATGATCATGTGGTTTCAAAATACCTCTTTCTGTGAGAATTTCTCATTTTCATCTTGTAATTGTTTGATTGTCTCTTTTAAGGCATCCTGTAAAATGAGGTAGGTTATGTAGTGCTTCTAAAATGCCCCACAACAAGGAAATAAATTTAACGTCACTGCAAGTAAGTTGGAGAGATTCTGTGCATCAGTACTAGTTCATCACATTTCACATATCCAATTTCATAAATATATTAACTTTATGGGTACCTGTTTCTGTGAAAGTAAAATATTTTCATTTTGCAGTTGTCTTATTGTGTCTTTTAATATCACCTGTAAAACCAAGCAGAAGTATTTCATGCTCAAAATGAATCTTGGAACCAAATTATGCGCTTCAGAAGGAATTAAGAGAGGAAGACGCAAGATATGCATTTAACAAATCACACAAGTAACCTCTCTTTGGAGCCATTTCTGCTTCTCAGCCTCTACTAAGCTGGACTGCAAATAGGATGTTGAAAATGTCAGCAAACAATTAAGTTTCTGATAAAACCAACTTGGACCAGCATGTCAAGAAACTTGATGATGGATACAAGTAACAAAAAGGATCCCGAGTATCATTCACTCTTTCCTACCATCACATGATTATTGTATACCATTGTATACACACTGAAAACCAGCATCCCGGGGTGGAAGTTTTAGAAGGCATGGCAACCTTGAGAAGGAGGTAATCGTGTCTTAGAAACGTATAACATATTGCTTTACCGATTTACCATAAAGGTCAGATAGATGCTGCAAATTCTTTTGAATTAACAACTTGTATCATGGACCATATCATAAATTCAACACATATTCAAAAAACATTGTGCTGCTTTTGTCAATCTTGCTCCAACAAAGTTCCCCAAAAAACATATCTAAACAGGCCACAAAATGATGAAACTGGTGCTCCATATAAATGGCTTGAATGATAGATATACTAGAATGCAACAGACATTGTATTAACGAATAAAGATTAAAAGTGGGCAGCGGATATTCAAAATTACTAGTTTTTGTAATCATTCTTTTAGCCCTCTCAGATGTCACTTCACAACAAATGTGTACTTTCCTTTTCTTGAATACCTACTGAAGCATATATCGTAATGAAAACTGTGGTGAACAAAATAAGAGTAAACAAAAAGAAGGAAATCATTATCTTGTTTAACCCTGTTCTGAACACTTGTTGGAGGCATGATAATTAGCAAGCACATAACTTAGTTTACGGTCAACCTCAAACAACAAACTAAACCAAGATGGACACACCGATCAAGTTTCAGGATTCCAAAGGCAACAGATGGACAATTTACTAAGCACAAACTAGTTCCAATCTTGATTCCATCGCATGGAACCAAAGGAAAAGGTAACAAATCAAATTAATTTGAATTTTGCTAGAGCAAATCGCGTGAGCAAAAACAAAAAGGGCCAAATCGAGTTCAAGAACTCACGTTTTCAATTCCATTGGGGTGCAGCTGATGCTCATCAACATTTTCAACATCAGAAAGAGCAGGAACTTGTTCGTGATTATGATCATTCTGGCCATTACCAACCGCTGCATTATCGTCGGCAGTTTTGTTTTGCTTGTTTTTCTTTTTCTTGTTTCTCTTCTTCTTCTTCTCATCCTCCATTTCTTTTTCCCGCTAATTGAAGCGCCACACGTTTTCAAGATCCGAACAATAACAACTTCTCACATTTACTAAACTTTCTCACCTCTGCCTGACAACACACGTAAAACAATTCAAATCAGAATTCACCGTATCAACATTCAGATCTGACTCGAATACGACTCCCAATAAACGAACCAGAACACTGAGACGGCATGTGAAAACCTAACCCTAACAACAAGCCTGTCACTTTCACTTGGATCATTCATAATCCCACATTTCAAATTGCTAGTGAAACTGGTACAATAATTCAAAAAACATAAATAGAAAAGAACGATCCGAATACGTACTACGAGCAAGGTTTCGATTACAAAGAAAGGAAAGTCTCTGTAAGATTTAATTATTTCACAGGTCGAAACGATGGCGCCCTCTTCTTCTTCCTCTCGCTCTCGCGCCTTTATTCCGAAATGCTCTAAGAACGCTTCAGAAACTGGACGACTTTGCCTTCTCTATCTTGAATCGGGCGGTTGTGAATGCCTGCAACTCATTTCCTTTTCAGTGGATCCTCAGGCACAGGATTACTACACCCTCCAGTGTTGATGTTGAGGTGGCACGCAGAGGTTGCCAAAGGGAAGCAGGGAGGGGCATAGACGTAATTGGAACAATGGTAAAAGGCTTAGGAAGAGAGGGCAAAATCGGTATAGAGGGGTAGAGCAAGGTCTTCATCGTTATTATAGTTAACACAAGATCGTCCCCTTCAATTACATCTTCTTTTTCCCTAATTTAAAATCTAGGGTTTTGGATTGGTTCCACTGTGTTGATACTTCCTCCATTACAGCACTCCCCAAGGTAAATCCAATTCGACTCTTTCCATTTGTGTTTTCTCCATTGATTTCCCTCAGTTTTTCCCTTCTCATTGGCTTCTGGTTAATGAATCAATTGTACCAACATAACATAACATAACATAACCCATTTTCCAGTTAATCTTATTCAATTTTTACGCCGCTGAATCTAATTTACCAAAAAGCTTGGAAGTTTGGTACGTGACGCCCTCGTTTTCCTTTCTTCTTGATATTCAGTTCGGTTGGAATGAGCTAGTACTTTAATTTTTTTGAAATGAAAACGAAAAAGAAAAGTTAAATTGAGGAATCTAAGGCACCCTTTACTTGGAAAAATGCTGTAGCATCAAAGTTCCTTTCATCTTCGATTTGCGTTAACTTTAAACCATGAGATAATGTTAAAGATTTCCCTTTTGATATGTCTGTCGTAGATCATCTGCAGATATACATATATTTACTCATCCTTCATCTTAATTTCATCGTACCGATGTTGTTTGTTGCTACATATGTACCTCTAGACACTGCAAGCTCGAAATTTGGATTATCCAACCTATGTTATTTTAGTTTTTGTCTGCTGTAAGGCACGTTGTTTGTGTTTATTGGTGTTTAATTGGGAAAATGGCCTTGGTCTTTTGTTCCTCTTTGTTCTTGGCACTAAATTTTTCTCCTTACCTCACATCCTAATTGGTCTAACTTTAAACTAATGGATTTTCAACTCTCAGATTCCAGCAAGCCCCTGCAATTTGTTGTTGCAGTACGAGCACATTGTATAGTATGGGAAACTGTTTGGCTAAAGTAAGTAGTTTTTGTTCCATAGTTGGAAGCACTAAATATTAAAAAGATGATAGGTTATTGAGTGAACAGTTAATTGCTTTCTGTTGCTCTATTGCCTCCAGCTGATTGTTTCTTTGGCCTTGGTCTTTCTGCATATATTTTACTTTGCTTAGTATAGATATTGTAGAATTGTTTTTTCCACACGAGTTGTCATAATGACTTGAGCTGATAAATGGCTCATGTAGTGTCATATGAGACTGCAGTTGATATGTTGTCAGAATGTGGTTTGATATGTTTGTTATATAATTTTGGTAGAAAAATGGTTCTCAAGCGAGCCCTCAGTAGTTATGATTTTGGATATAGTTCAGAAAAGAATAATTGTGTTACTGAATCTTTGAGATAGCCCTTAGTTGAGTTACTGGATAATTCAATTATAGCTTGGAAGGACTTAAGCACGAATTCCTTCATTTAATGTAAACCAGTTTCACATGTGGGATAGGGTTTGGGAAAAGGTAGGATTACCCCCTCTTCTGTTACAGATTTTCATTCGAAGGGGAAAAGGTAGGATTACCCCCTCTTCTGTTACATATTTTCATTCTAAGGACCCGAAAGAATCTGTTTATTATTGCCTGGATTCTTTTTAAGCTTTTGCTTTGTATTATAGAGTTGTTTCACTGGTTTGAATTTTGTTTTCCACAGTAAAGTTTCAATGTTCATATTTAACCTTTCATGTTACACTCTTACTTTTCATAGATATCCAATGTCATATTTCTGATTTACGCAATGTATGTAGAATCAACATGATACTGACAGTACTGATGAGCATATTGAGTTTGCTGGTGCTAATGTACACCTTATTACTACCAGAGAGAGTTGGGATCAAAAGCTATCTGAAGCAAATCGGAAAGACCAGATTGTGAGTATTGTTGTTTTTTTTTTTGGATTTGTAGTGCAATAAAGTGAACCTTATTGGTATTTTTTGTTGATCTCAAGACTTACATAATGCCCTGCCTTGAATGATTGGAAAGTTATAGTTTCAAAAGTTTAGATTTGAAAATCTAAATAACAGTATGATGATGCATGTAAATTTTGCTTGGGCATTTTCCCACCATGTAGACAGGGAGTTTAGGTCAGCTATGGTAGCATAATATTGGTTAATAAAATTGAAATCTCAAAATATAAATTATCCATCTTGTTATTGTTACTCTTCAGTCATTGTGCAATACATGATCGAAGTAAAATCTCAACAGGTTGTTGCAAATTTCAGCGCAACATGGTGTGGTCCTTGTAAAATGATCGCACCATTTTACAAGGAGTTGTCTGAGAAATACCCTTCGCTAATGTTTCTAATGGTTGATGTCGATGAACTAACGGTAAGTGATAACATTCCCTCTGTTTTTAGTTTTTTGTCTGATCTGTTGAATTAGTGATTACTCAAACATTGGTAGGACCTTGGTCTATCATTTAAGTTTTTATCCTTGATTTTCCCCATCTCCTACCTGCTTTTTGAGCAAACGAAACAAATGTGATGAAATTGTTGGTATACATATGATCATGCTACTGTATGATGCAGGATTTGAGTACTTCATGGGATATCAAAGCCACTCCGACTTTCTTTTTTCTTAAAGATGGGCAGCAACTTGACAAGCTTGTTGGAGCCAACAAGCCCGAGCTACAGAAGAAGATCACTGCCATTACAGATTCGGTGGTTCAATCTGACAATTGACTGTTGTAGCTTCTGGGATAGCCAGGCCTGTGAACATTGTTTTCATTCATTTTGTTGATTGATTGCTGTCTTGTGAAGTAGAATGTATATTTGCTGCTTGTCTTGTAAAGATCCTGAATGAATGATCATTATTCTGTTCTGTTTTGGTTGAAATTTTGGCAATACTGCTCTTGTTTAATTCCCTTTATTTTAAGCAATTGTTAGAAAGTATTGAATGAAACTCTTAATTGGTTTTTGAGATTTGTTATCCGCTTATTCAATCACAGGTCTAATATTATCTTCAAAGACATGCAATTGTTCGTTAGTTTTCTTTAATGTAAATACTTGTGCATTTCTGGATCCATTTTTTTTTTTTAATCCAAAACCTGCTGTAAGCTGTAAGATGTAACCATTCGTGGTTAAGGTTCAACCTGACGTGTATGCACGCACTTTCTCCCTGGAAAAACAGAGGACTACAGGTTCAATGTTTTCTCCACATTTTCTCGGGAAAAAACAGAGGACTACAGGTTCAATATTTTCTCCACACTGTCTTATGGAAAAAAATTGGGGACTACAGTTTCCAACTTTGTCCACGTTATCTCTGGTAAAACAGAGGACAAGCAGTTTCCAACTTTCTCCACCACAAGCACAAACACAAACACGTGCAAAAGCATACATGCCACATGCTAATACCAGACTGGTGTGTGGATTTGAAAGCTTTTTGAGAAATTGTCTTTCTCTACCGGCGGATTCTTCTTTCCCCACGTTGCACTGCTCATATACATTCATAGTTTTGAGGCATAACAGAAGGTAGAAGTTTTGGCTAAGGCTCACCTCATGTGGATAGAGTAAATCCACATCCACTGCCACTGACACGACATTTCCTGATTACGGTTATGGCTAATCAAGAAGTCGCATTCAGCTTTACTCTTTTAATACATCGCTATTAGTTACCTATACAACAGGACAACTTGAAAGGAAAACGATGGCTATCATCTTGTCATATGTCAAAAACACAGGTAGGCTAGACATTGAGCTAGACCGAACACAACAGACTAGGCTGAACCTGAATCTGATTTGAGTTCTTTTGTCAACAAACAGAAACCAAGTTCAGCTTGGTCATTCATACTGTCAAAACCTGTAAATTTACATAGAATTTATAGCTCATTCTTAATCCTGAACATGTAATAGGAGTTTCCAAGTTACAAAGAAGATAAAAGTAATGAATCAGATAAAGAAATTAAATTTTTTCTATGCGGTATGAACTTGAATCCATTCCAACGTTTGTATGATCTCAACGTCCATTAGGATTCATGATCTGAGAGAACACAGCGCTGGGAGTCAACCCATCAGAGTCTTCACTTGTAAGCCTACGTCCACCTATGCTCATACTCATTCCTTTGCTCCTTGAATCACCATCAAAGGCATCAGGCTCTTTCTTCCCAGTACATGATGACCACACATTGAATGCCTCCTCCTCCTCCTCCTTGGCACATCCAACGCCTTGTCCACTTTCCTCTGCACTCTCTTGTAGTTGCAATGCAAATTCAAGGCTCCATAGCACATCACCCATTGATGGCCTCTCGATACCCTGATCAGCCACACACTTCATTGCTGTCTCTGCAAACTTTTTGAAACATTCTGGTGCAATCTTACCCTTTAGATAAGGGTCAACTAACTGATCAAGAATGCCTTTATTGTAGCAATGTGCCGCCCATTCTGCCAAGCTTGCTTGTTCCTTCGGCAGGGTTGGGTTCAATGCCGGTCGAGCGCAGAGTATCTCAAACAGAACAACCCCAAATGAGTAGACATCGGACTTGTCGGTTAGTTGCTGTCTCCTGAAGTATTCTGGATCTAAATATCCAAAACTACCTTTTACAATTGTGCTGACATGAGTATGATCCAATGTAGGACCTGTTTTTGACAACCCAAAATCGGAAACCTTTGCTACCCATTTCTCATCCAAAAGGATGTTAGTTGTCTTAACATCTCGGTGGATGATTGTGTGCTTGGCACCAGTGTGGAGGTAGTGCAAACCACGAGCAGCACCAATGCATATCTCCAGCCTTTGCTTCCATGGTAGGGGTGGCTTCTGCGTCTTGTACAAGTGCTCACGCAATGTACCATAAGCCATGTAATCATAAACAAGGATCATCTCACAATTTTCTTCACAGTAACCAATCAATGAAACAAGATGACGATGTCGAAGTTTTGAGAGCATTTCAATCTCAGTCTGGAACTCGTGCAGTCCTTGGTCAGAGAGTGGATTACCACGCTTGATTGCGACCTTAAGCATTCCACCATCAACTTCTCCTCTATAAACCTTGCCAAAACCTCCAACGCCAAGAACCAGAGCATCATCAAAGTTGTTGGTGGCATCCTTGATCTCAGCAAATGAGAAGTGGCGGCAGAGGTTTGAAGGTAGAGAAGAACTACCAGTAGTGGTCATCTTGGCCGAACCAGCAGAGTGTGAATTCCCATAAAGTGAAAGAGGAAACCATCCAAATAACCCTTCACTTGCACTTGCCTCCTTCCCATACCTGTGGCGACGTGCTGCAGCTACGTAACAGAAACCAACCACGAGTGCCAGAACAATTACACTGCTTATTCCTCCTCCTACAATGGCTTTTCCATTTGATGAATGCCCCGAGGATCGTGATTTGACTCTCCTGGGATCTATTACATTCTGCTTAGGAGCAGGAATAGGATTTGGCCCTGCAAGGTTACCATCTGCATTGCTTAATTTGAAAATCTCCACTCCATTCAAAATAGCATTATAAAACTGGGGCTTGGCAGCTTTATTTGGATGAAGATCAAGCCGCATATCCTCCTGAGGTTTCCCACCATTAACAAAAAGCACATAGTCCCTATACAATGGAACCCCATTGCTACCTGCCATGGCAACCACATCCATTGTCTCAGCAGTTTGATTGTTAAGGTAGATGTCAAACACTCTCTGGTTATGTTTGGTTATATTTTCAGCAATCTCGCAGAAATGGAGCCTAATCAGGTAAAAGAAACCAGAGTCCACAGAGAAAATCCAAGTCAAATTGGAATTTAGGTTGACATGATTATCTGTCGCCATTGTTCTAGCAGAGGAATAGACAGTATCTGGTGCAACAAAAGTTGATATATTGATCGGATTGCCGATCGTCATGTTGGGATCAGCAGACACTGAAACACCAAATGCTGCCCCAAAAAGATACAACTGATCATCACCCCAAGTCCTCAGGAAGCCAGTGTCCTTAGGAGGTGAGATATCATTTCCACCTACATTGACTCTGTAAACATTCTCAAGCGAAGTGCTATTGTCAATGGTGAATGAACCAGTTTGGCCGACAAGCATTAAGCTTCCATCAGTATTACTGTAAATATCAGGCAAGGAAACAATCTCAATCCCATTAACGAATGCAAAATCTTTCGGATGATCTGAAGCTGGACTGAAAGTAACGTTCAATGATCCACCATTAACGTTGATATAGTATTCCTTAACAATAAAGGCAAAGCCCAGAGCTTGAGTGGTCTGAGAAACACTAAAATTCTTAAGAAGAGTGTAAGATCCTGCAGTGACGGAGAAGAGACCATCAGAAGAGTTCAGGCCATTGTATACAGATGGATAGAAATATAGACGAAGAAACACACGACCAGAGGCCAAAGGAAAACTATATGTGAACTTGGACTGGAAAACACGAGCTGTCATATAAGGAATTTGAGGGACATCAGGATCTTGATTTGAAGCTTCAGACATGGAAGAATTAGCGGATGCAGACAGAAATTTAGAACCATTATCCGACCCCCATTTCTGACCATCGGAATCGGTGAGATCCGATGATGCCCCACAATCTAAAAGGATTTTATCGGTCGGTACATAGTTGGCAGCAAAGTTGACATGAATTGCAGAGAAAACTAAGCAAGAACAAAATAGAAGAGACGCAGAGAGATGCTTATCCATGCTCCTTGGTTGTCAAAATCCAAGCTTTAAACAAGGATAAGATCCAAGTGCTAGGAATCACGCAATTCGATTTCACAGATTAAAGACATCAAAGCCCTGAAGCAAAAGGAATTAGACAACGTAAAGAAAGGTGAAACAAGTACTAGGTATGGAAGAATGTAAGAAATGAACCACCAACTAGTGGTTGATAAAAGAAACAGAAGAGATAACTCAGGGCCATGTCTGAGACTAAAGGTAAGAGCTCAAGAGAAACGGAAATGGATGAGAAAAGCTCTGAACTTTACCTTGTTAAATAAAAAAACAGACAAGAACCATGGAAGGATACAAACCCAACACACCCAAAAGTCAAATTTGACAGAAGGTCCGAGGCTGTATGCTGCTTTGAGAGTTGAAGAAACTAAAGAAGAACCACCACACCCTACAGGGTAGAGGTAGTTCTTCTTCTTTTTACATTTCCTTTTTCAAATTTCCCTCTACAAGCAAAACCAATAAACAAATAACTCCAAATTGGGTATTAACTAATTCTTGAAAATTCCAAATGCTGTTTCTTCTTCAGTTATACCTTACATTGTCCACACGTGAAGCGGAATATGTGAGCAAGAAACCATAAGAAGCAGAAATTGGGAAAGCTAGCTGTGTAGATTGGAGTACAATTCACTCTTACTAAGCTCTCATTGTGAGGCAAAACGCGTTAGAAAAAAAGCTAGTTCAACTCCGATGCTCATTTTCAACATACCAACATCATCCCATGTGATGAGAATGAATTAGTAGAGATTCCCCTAAAAGAGGCAACATCTTGACGATGTATGCAAGAGTTAGACGTGCAAGCTAGGAAATAATGCTTTTAATGCAATTTTGATGCCACGGACCCACGGTAGTTGCATTGCCAGTATATGGTAAAGCAAGTCGTTCTCGTCTGTTCAAGGAAATGGGGAGATTTCGGGACACAGAACCGAACTGTGCTTTCTAGGAAAACCCCATTTCTAGTAAGGTTCTGAAAGTGAGCACTTGTCCAAAGGACTTGGACATATCACTTGTAACCATAGGTTTTGTCCCAGACCTAACTCACACATGTTGGAACAAACTTTAAGAGGCCTAGGTTCTAATGTGCTCCATCGATTCATGTAAACATCCATTAGAGGGAGGGAAGTGTATGTTGGGAATTTGTTGAAATATATGGGACTTTGTC
>JANQAP020000119.1:1243332-1253464 GCA_026874005.2 Erythroxylum coriaceum
TTATTCTTATTATTATTATTTATATTAATTACATTTATTATTATTATTATTAAATTCCTTATTATTATAAAAGAGTTGTCGTAGAGTTGAGAGAGAATGAATGATTGAATTGACTAGCGTATTTTTTAGATTAAATTCCTAAGGAAAGTAATCTAAATACCAAAGGGATGATAAGATTTAGAATCCAAGTAAAGTGTTACTACTTTTCCTAGATCAGGAAAGTTCTTACTTTCCTAACTACTCAAAAAAATAAACCAAACATGATACTATGAATTTTAGGAAAAAGATTACTTTCCTAAACAAAAATTCATACCAACCAAGCAAGATTATAATATAATATAGTAAAATGTTGTTTAAATGAAAGGATTATAATGTAATATACTGTAAAGTTGTTTATCATTTTATATTCCATCTGAAACTCTCCAAATCGAAACTTTTTTTTTTACTGTTTAAAATAGGATGAGATTTAATATAAAACCTCTATCTTCTATCTCATTATATTTTACTCCATTATAAAATTTTCTCTTAAACGAAGAAATAACATTACATTCCATTGTAAAACTTTCAGCCCACTGCAAACTCCATATCTTCCGGACCCATAAACTTAGTTAGATCATTTGGTTACAAAGCAAACACAAAGGTGCCACGTGAGCAATACGCAACATTTAGATGATTGTGTATGGATTTAACAGATAAAGATCGTAGCTTTACAATGAATCCATCTCTGTAATCCTGTCTTCTTCTACCTTCTTCTTCTTCCTTTGTTTTCATTCCGTTATTACGAGGTAAAAGACCAGCTTCCTACGAATTCTCAACAGGGAAACTCTTCGCAAGTTTTTATATTTTCTTGTCCTGATCGTCTCCATGAATTTATTAGCAGTTGTCGGAACAATGACATCTGAACCAGATACGAGCCTGTGAATAATTTCACGTAGGACCCTTCTGTAACTTTCCTTCGGAGTGATACCTGCGTCTTTCCATATGGATGTACTCTACTCTATCCTACTCGACATACCTTTGCTTTGAATATCCATCTACCTATGCTAGTGGAACTAATCTGTAAGAAAATTTTCTTTCCTTTGAAGTGAGGGATGTCACCATTTCTTCTCTGCATTCCCAATCACCTTTACTAAAAGAAGAAAACTGTATATAAATACGATGTTTCAAGCGAGATGCAAGATGTGGTTTACTGACTCAACACTATGGATACAATCAATAAAAATATTTGGTTAAAGATCGTTTGTTTGCTTGCAGTTTTTGTTGTGACATTGAAAGAATCGAAATCCACTGGTGTTGAAGTTGCTGGTTTTGAGAAATTAGAAACAACAGTGGAGGAGATAGACAATCTATTACCATATTCTAATGCAAAGCATGGGTAACCAGAACGATGATATACATTTCTTTCACTTTCTATGTACTCTTTTTGCATGCTTATATCGTATACCAGCTGAGTTTTCTTGACAGAAGTTTTTGTTTGATAAGTTCAGGATCTATGAGCCAAACAATATGGAAGAAGATGCATGGCAGATGGTGGGGAAGAAGGGGAACCAGTTTGTAGTAAATGACAAACCTTTCTATGTCAATGGATTCAATACTTACTGGTTGATGGTATTTGCTGCTGATCAATCAACAAGAGGTAAGGTCACTGACTTGTTCCAGCAAGCATCTTCAGTAGGTCTTACAGTTTGTAGGACTTGGGCCTTTAATGATGGTCAGTGGCGGGCTCTTCAGAAATCTCCAGGAGTTTATGATGAAGAAGTTTTCAAGGTATTTTTCAACTTTATTTATAACAAAACTTTTTTTTTTTCATAGGACCAAGTGTTCCTGCTATTTCCTGATTGTCTTGTGTTGCATCTTCAGGCTTTAGACTTTGTAGTGAGTGAAGCAAAGAAGTATAAGATCAGGCTCATATTGTCTTTAACAAACAATTGGGATGCATATGGTGGCAAAGCACAGTATGTGAAATGGGGAAAAGAAGCTGGTCTTACTTTGACATCTGATGATGATTTTTTCTCAAATCCAACACTAAGAAGCTACTATAAAGCTCATGTTAAGGCAAGTTTAAAAGATACTCCAGTATTTTGGCAGCTCTACTTCTTGCTCATTCAGTTTCTATGCAATGTCAATGTCATCTGCAGACTTTGTTTTTGAAGTGTTCTCACTTTTGCTTATTATCTGTGTAATGAAGATGGTACTAAATAGGGTTAATACACTTACAAACATAACTTACAAGGATGATCCCACGATATTTGCTTGGGAACTAATGAATGAACCTCGATGTACCTCTGATCCATCTGGTGATAAGCTGCAGGTTTGTGTTCTCTGTACATCTATTCTTGTATTGAGGAGTAATAGTGATTTTTCTTAACATATCCTACTGTATTGAATCTTTGGTCTATAGTCATGGATACAAGACATGGCCGTATTTATCAAGAGCATGGATCCGAAGCATTTGGTGGAGATTGGATCGGAAGGATTTTATGGTCCTTCAGCACCCGATAGAGCTCAGTTCAATCCCAACTCATACGCCACACAAGTTGGAACTGACTTTATAAGGAACCATCTGGTTCTTGGTGTTGATTTTGCTTCTGTTCACATTTATGCAGACTCCTGGTGAGTACAACGGAAAGAGCATTTCTTTATACAGACTGCACAACATGTCGATACTCATGCGTATCATTTTCTCCCTGAAGGGTTTCACAGACGATATCTGATGCTCATATCAAATTCACCAAATCATGGATGGAAGCTCACATAGAGGATGCCGATAAATACCTGGGAATGCCCATTTTGTTTTCTGAGTTTGGTGTATCTACAAAAGATCCTGGTTATAATACATCATTCCGTGACACATTCATCAACACAGTGTACAAGAGCCTCTTGAACTCCACAAAAAAAGGTGGAAGTGGGGCTGGCAGTCTTTTGTGGCAGCTGTTCCCGGAAGGAACAGATAATATGGACGACGGGTATGCAATTGTTCTGTCAAAGTCACCTTCAACATCAAACATCATATCCCAACAATCCACAAGAATGGCAGTCTTCAATTCATTATGCTCGTGGAATTGCAAGTGGGGCTGCAGGAAGAAGAATCCGTCGGAGACTTTCCTTTATCATGACGAGTTGTAGTGCTTGACATTCACAGCAGAAAGAGGAAGAATGTCCACATGTAACATTATGCAGTCTATACACGCCAGGAAGTTTATTACCAATTGTGTGTGAACTTTAAAAAGTAAAAGAAAATAAGAAAGCAAGACTAAGGAGTGAAATTTTATAGTCATGGAATATTGTCTGTCCTCAACATTCCTTACTACTTACTGGATTACCTTTATATTTGAGTACCGTTCTTCAAAGAAGATTGTTGAGCCTTTTTATTGCTTTATGGCTTCCCAGTTCTTCCATTGTTGCACAAGTTCTCCTTTTAGAACAAATTACTTGGGGTGGCAATACAATATGTCATACCTGCTTATGGATTTCAGTGGCACTGCATGATGACTTTAAAACTACTTTAGGATGGTTAATCTCAGATAATGCATTTGCATTATCTGTCAAATTATCTTCAAAGTTCTCAAATGCAGTTATGCAGAAGCAAAGACTAAATAAAGAGCACTTCCATAAATTTTCAGAATGATGCAAAATTGGCACTGTACGATGCTGATTGGATTTTGTGAACTAAACCAACAAAAGGTTACAGCGAAATAGAACTAGCAGAAAATAGAACATGTGATTTCATTTGATGTCGACAAATTTAAGTGGTTAACCTCCAATTACACACCATAAGGAATTTCGGGGTAAAGGTCAAGGAATCATTCAGCAGACAATAAATGGTCCGAGTGCCTCTTTTGCAGGCTCCGGAAACAGTGACTTGAATTGGAGAAGAGCTCTTTGCAGGGCAAGCCCTCGCGATCACATCATTGAATCAAATATATGTAACAGATTCGTCTCAATAACAATTTGCAGCGTCTGTCAAGCAACAACAATCAGAACTTGTAATGGTGTAATGAAAAGGGAAAATAAAGGCAAATCTAGAAGTTCTTTTCTCTTTTCACAAGCTGGAAGATACAATTTGGAAGCCTGAATGGGTAAACTTTCCATCCAAGTATAGCAAAAGAAATCAATCACAAATGGTGTCAAGTATAAACTTTCATTCTTTCAATGCTGATATGAATGCGATCTGTGATATAGAAAGAAGTAAATCAACAAATAAAATACAAAAGAGTCAAATGGATTACCAACTGGAAGAAGCAGTCTGCTACTTGGTTAAGCTTAGTTTAGAGAGCACAAGAGCTGCCTGGTCACCACCCAACAAGAAATAAGGATGCCTTAGAGCAGCAGCCGCTGATAAACGCCCCTTCCCAAGATAGCCTCTCTGTGAGATCAATTTCGTAGCCAGATCCCACCCTCTACCTGATTCGAGATCAAGAATTTTTAAATCTGGCCTCGATCGAGTGTCCTTCCTCCATCTATTCAAGTCATATTCAGCTCTCTTTAATTCGGTATTGAAGTTCTTTAATCCTGATGGGTACCTCAAGCTTGGTACTGCCATTTGTAATAGCACGATTCCAGCAGAGTACATATCGAAAAGATCAGGACTGTTCAGCTGCATAAATTATAGCGGACTCAGTTCAAGAGTTGAAAGGAAAATGTAAGTTTTTGCTACAGAAAACTTCAGATCATTGAACAAGAGTGCATACATAGCAAAATAAAATCCCAGCCCCATTCAACAGATACGAAACTTTGTAATCCAACATTTGCAAAAGTTCAGCAAAAATCGGGTTACATACGGCATCACAGCACGGAAGTTCAGTACCTGCCACAGAATTGGAGAAAGCAAGGCGGCAATTGGTTCGGATGGAGGACTAGGTGTCTCCTCAGGGAGAACAAATAGTTCAGGAGGACAGTAATCAGGATCAAGCAGACCGCGGTTTGGTATATAGTTTTTGCCAATCCGAAGGTCTGTAGCTGCCCCAAAATCTATAAGCTTGATCTTTCCCTTCTTTGTCACCATTAAGTTTGCTGGCTTTACATCTCGGTGAACAATTCCTGTGTCATGGATTTTCTTAAGGGAAGTAATAATTTGGCGCATTATTTGCTTGATTATTAACACATTCCGCTTAACAGAATCTTCTGCTTGCAGGACTCGTCCGAACATGATAGCCTCCAAATTAAAAGGAAAGTTACGATCTTTCATGTAATCAGAAAGACTCCGATCTCCCTGTGACATGGACATCCCTAAAATTAGTGCAAGCGGACAGTTGAAGTATCATTGAATGAACTTGGAATTTGGGAAAAACATAAGGAAACTTCAGACTGCCCCCCTAAACAGGAAGTTTTACTTTCTTCTCAGAATTTTCCAATATGGTGAGTACCTCAAATTTCCAAACAAGCCATTTTCCACCCTTAGTGAATTCCATATTTGTTTCATCAGCAACAAAACTTCCAAGGAATTTAGCGCATGTTTCAGGAGCTGCTCTTGATAACCGGTAATTAAACCACTCCTCAAATTCTCCAGATTCTTCGACCTCTTGGTTTCCAAGCTTCACCTGCATTACAACATTTTTCCCATAAACAAACTTGAAAGTACCACTTCACACTTCCCATAACCTGATGAAATCTAGAATTATAACCTAGATTGAAAAACTAGCATTAGAGAGGAAGAAGCATAAAGTTACCTTTTTGAGAATAACCTTTTCTTTCAGGTTCTGATCCAAGTTCACTGCTTTTCCTCTTCCTCTCCTTTGGCCATTATCTTCTACTGTCCCATTCTTGGGAAGAATGACGCCAGCGTAAACAACGCCAAAATTTCCTTCCCCCAATTTGTCCAAGATCATAAAATCAGTTCTTTTCAAGCTCCTCCTTCCAATCAAAAAGTCCAGACCCAGTTGCAAAGGAGCCAAAAGGTATGCATCAATGGCGCCAAGTAGAACACCAGGCCTGGCGGTTAAGTAAATCCATGTCAACCCAGCAAAAACCAGAACACCCCATTTCTGCATATCAGATAATTCATCAGAAACTCTCTGAAACTGCATCAACCCTGATTGCAGAATAGGGAATTGTTGCAGATAGTTATTGCTCTCTAATAATAGATCATCCGGGACATTCCCAAATAATGCATTACACCTCACTGGACGATATTTAAGACGTTTAGCGAACTTGTAGAGACTATTATGGTGGAAAGTGTGCTTAAAAGCAGAGAAACAAACGCCATTACGATACTGCTTAGAGGTAGCTGCAATAGGGCTGACGAGGGAAGCCATTGCTACTATTGTAGCGAAGCTTCAGTTAAGTGTGCAACGCAAGAGATTAGTTTAGTTGTTGCTTCCAAGGAATAAAAGAACAAGCTTCAATCAACGGACGGAGGCCATGCTTTTGCCACGTTTTATCCACCAAAGTTATCCGAAGAATAGGGAACTACGTGGAGGAACGTTAAGCCTATTGTGCTTCAAAGCACACAAGAAGCTGATGAAGGGCCATTTTTTAAAGGCTTGGTAAGTTGGGTCTGCCTAAAAATTTGGTTTAATTTTAATATTTAATTAAAACATTCAAATTACCAATTAATTCGTTTTAATTTTAATTAATTTAAATTTTATTCTTCCTTCTAATTAAAAAGTTTAACTTTTACTGTACTTAATACTTTTTAATTTAAAAAGATTTAAACTTTAACTAAAATTTTATTCTTTTTTTTTCAAGATTCGATCTTTTCAACCAATTCATTACCATCCATAGTTTTGACTTGTAATGGAATTAAGTACAAAGAAAAAGGAACAGGACATTCTTATTCCATTCATTTTCTTAATTGCTTCTTTGTGCTTTAATAGAACTGAAGACTTGGATGGTATGTTTCTATACCAACACACGAGAGAGGCCAAACCATAATCAAAAACATTTCTTGAAGTTTCGGAGGGTACATCATAATAGTACATCAAACCTAAGGGCAAATGTTCAACTTGTCTGAAAATGCGAACACAGGAGAATGTTATTGTTCATTGACAGAGCCTTCTTCGACAACCTACTTTCTTCACTTATTGCAACCCCGACTAGACCAGACCAGAAGAGACCTACTGGCTCAAGGTGCAATTCTTTTGAAGGAAACAACCAGTAGGCCTAACATAACTGAAGTCTACAAAGGGGTTAAAATTCACTTTCGGGCTAGCAGCTGGAGAAACTGACAATGGCATCTCCGTCCACCTCTTCTCAAAGTTTGCAGTGCAGTCCTTCCCGGCTACTTCTGGTCGGAAACTTGGCTGGATTTGCCTTGCGTCCAATTTCTTCCAGTTGATTGGCCTGAACCACCTGTGTCGCTTAATTTCTTCACTTCCCAATGGTCCATTTCCTAGGCGTTTAGAAGCATCCTTTTGTAGGAGCTAAAACAAAACCAAGATAAAAGATCATTGATAAGCTTTTAATTCGGTGGTAATCTTTCAAAAAACAGCTAAGTTTTGCTCGGATGGATGAATAAAGACACAAAAATGGAGACAGCTAGAACAAAAAGTTTCATTAACCATCTAAAGTTTTTAACTTCAACAATCAATAACTCATTATCAGTCACAGATCCTCTAAAATCAGGTCTTCTTCAATGTATCAGAGAAGTTCTAAAACCATCTATACTACACCTCAAGATTGACACTTTTGATTGGATGTACAGACAAAGGAAAAGGTTATGCTTGAAACTTGAGTTCAAAATATGCAAGATTATTCCCAAATGTTAACTTAGAATTCAATTATTAGGTTCAAACATATATATTCCTCACAGTTCAGGCTACAAGGATTAACTTACCCCTTTCAGTAGAGCATTTGCTTCACCAGTCAAAAACGTTGGCAGCTTGACCTTATCCTTCACTATCTTTTGCTGAATTTTGTCCCGGCCACCAACAAAAGGAGGCTGCCCAAGCCACATGCATGTTAGAAAGAGATGTAGCTGCCTCATTTTTATGGCAAATAAAAAGGAAAAAAGATGTACAAAAACTTTGAAAGTGATGAAGATCTAATTCCATTAATTAGAATGAACATAAAAGACCCAGTCGCGAGATAAAAATCAAGACCAAAATATTTACATTAAAAGAAAAAGATAAACAAACAGAAAATACTGCAGAAGATCTTTTAAGGAAACGATCGCTGACCTTCCCCGTGAGCATCTCATATAACAGAATCCCCACACTCCACCAATCCGCAGCCTTGTCATGCCCCTTTCCAAGAATAATTTCAGGTGCCATATATTCAACAGTTCCACACATGGAATTGGATCTCGTGTTCTCACCAAACTCCTTTGCCAGGCCAAAATCAGTCAACATTACCTGGACCACAAGTTCCACAATAAGTCAGAATTCTACGTCTATGTTAAATGTGTATTCCGGTGTGGAAAGAGAGGGGGAACAAATTACATGGCCATCCTCATCAAGCAGGATATTTTCGGGCTTAAGATCCCTATGCATTATGCCGTTGCCATGAAGGTGACTGACAGCAGAAACAATCTCTGCAGCATATATGCGTGCCAGATCCTCTCTGAAACACAATTACGACAACCAATAAAATTGAAGTCCTTACTCTGTGGCACACAAACCAGAGAATATTAAGTCTACCTGAAAAGGCCATGGTGATACAGTTGAAAGAAAAGGTGACCCCCATTAATGAAGTCCAAGATAAGGTACAGTCTATATTTGGTCTGTAATAAGAACAATCCATAGTTAGCACTCTTATACCCTATATTATGCCAACAGACGGATACACTATAGGAAGATCAATAACTGCAAGAATAGAAACTATGAGAAAATTTAATCCACCAAGCACATTCCTCATCTCATCAGCTGAATTACATTACAACTTTAGAATAAAAATTAAAATCGTGAAAAGATTGAAACTTACTTGGAAGGAATATTTGAGCTGGACAATGAAGGGATGGTCCACTTTTGTTAGAATGTCTCTCTCAGCTTTCATGTATTCAACATGATTCTTCTCCACTATCTTGTCCTTCCTCATGACCTTCATTGCATATATTTCTGATGTACCCTTTTTCCTGACCTGATAGACCTTACCAAATGCTCCCTGGCCAACAACCTTCAGAACCTCAAAATCTTCAACACCCACATGATTGACATTCTCAAGACTCTCCTCGTTGTCTGTTCCATCTGCAGAAAATTCCTCAAGTTCTGCAATTGTGTCCTGCTGGAAAAACTCCACAAGTTCCACTGAATCCTCAGTCTGACGTAAAGTAAGTTTGCTGAGCCTTGGTGATGGGCTAATACAAGAGGGTCCAACCAAGGAATGTGAACGGTTGTAAATGACAGCGGGGTCATCATAAATAAGCTCAGCAGCATCAGCTTTCGATAAAGGATTTCCTACATTATCACCATTTACTTCAGCCGGTGACTGAACTGGCAAGGGACCAAAAACATCAGTAAAATCAAGCTCGACCTGGTCTGACACTGCAACATTGAGGGAATTCAGAGGAAACAGCAACTGGTTGCGCAATGGTTTGCGCATTTGAGTCTTTGCCAGATCAGCAAATTGAGAGGAAACCATCTTCTCGGCACCAATATGAAGCCAACTACAGATTGCTAAAATTTATGAAAGACTGCAGGTGCAAACTGCAGATGGCCAACTGTACAGTGGCTACAGAGTGAGCACTTCACAAGTTTGTAAAACGTTTACAGCAGAGGGGCTCCTAACAATGGCCTTAATCAAACTAATGTTGAGGCAAACAATAGCAGTCCCAAGAAACTTTGGAAGAAGGCAAAAGAGGATCCAGCAGAAGAAGTTGGTCTTGTTTCCCGATTTGCAGGAAACGGTGAATGCTCCAGTGGTTGTTGAATTCATTAAGATGAATCAGTCAAAACTGCAATATATTATTAAAGAGCGAGGTTAAGCCAAAACACTGCCTGATCTAACGGTTAATTACATAGAAATACCTCAAAAACAACAAAAAAGACATCTAGATCTAAACATCTCCATTCAAAGGATAACCATTCAAGTATGCAAAAAAGAAACAATATTTCAATCAAGTATGCGAAAAAGAAACAATATTTCAATCGCAGATATGCTAAGCAAACTTGTGTACGTAACCAAACAAAGTTCAAGAAGACATCAATCAGTAAATCCCCAATAATACCCAGAACCCAAAAAACCCGACCTGCAAATC
>JANQAP020000119.1:1271940-1286695 GCA_026874005.2 Erythroxylum coriaceum
GCTTCGTTGTCTTAGGTTATGTGTCGGAATGACCTACGGGCGTTCCGGTACGTATCCTAGGGTAATGGGGGGTTACAATTTCCTTACTAAACTGATGTAAACATCAATTGTACTTCAAAAGTTCCAAAATTCATACATTCAATTACTTTTGCTGGAAGCACCGCATTCGGGTCAACTTTGCATAATCAATAAGATTAAGAAACTGATGTATTTCTGTAACGCTTTCTTCTAAACAATTATTCCTATATGTATTAAGTTTCTAATGACACCAAGATCATTCAATTTGATTCAATATTCTATAAGTTATGCTCAAAATACCACAGATTGTGTACATTTGGAATTTTGGCTAGAGCATGATCATACAGTCAAGTTGTACAACTCATATCTCTCAATTCCAAGATCCAAAAATTACAAATTTGATACCAATTTAAAGCTAGACTTCTTCAAGAAAGTTGTAGCCATAAGACTCTACTTTAATTTTAATTAAGAATCAACTAGTTTAAAAATCTACAGATCAAGATATACTTAAAATAGCGAAGCATGTTCAATGAAAATGTTCCAGTTCACTTCCTCATTTTTCATCCTAAATTCATCAATCAAATCTTTCCCAAATGAGTTAAGATGGCTATATATTTTTATGGAGAGGAAGAAAAATGTGTTATAAGTTTGTTGGTTCAAAAATCAAGTCATTTGGAGGTCGGAAGAAGAAGTTATAGCCAAAAGAATGCAGGATGTTCAAAACTGTCAAACAACATCGTGCAATACCTTTTATTCCAACTTCTTTTAACTCTTCCCAAAACAGACCTTCGGGTCAATCTTTCATGGTCATTTTAACAAGGAATATGAAGGATTTAGGCAAAACACTCTTCTAAAAAATTGTTCCTTTATGCCTTAAGTTTCTAATGAAGTTAATTTCATGAAATATTGTTCAGTATCATTCAAGTTATAATCAAAAACCCACAGACTGTTTTCACACTCTGACAGAACACAAATTTCAATTTCAAACCAATTTTCCAGACTCTTAAGGACATAATTCAGATTTGATTCTTTTATGAAAAATGTAGCTCTATGTCTCTAGTTTACTCTAAATCAAACTTCATCCAATTTAAATATTTACAAATCAAGTTATGCCCTAAATACAGACGCATGTTCAGTAAAATTCTGCATATCTCATACTCCAACTCACTTCAAACTTTCACCTAGTTATACACATCTACGAATCTACTTCTTCCTTCAACACCCACACTTGCATGAACACTATTCATGCATGCAACAATCCACAAGCATGAAAATGTATACCAATTCCGCATGCATCCAATTACAAACATTAAAACCTGAATAAACTTACTTGACTAAGCTTCTTTCTCTCTCTTCTCTCTTCAGCAAAACTTCCAGAACTTAAGAGAGCTACCAAATGGTTTCGGTGATACATGAAGCTAGGTAAGAAAAGTGAAATAAGTAAAATCTCAAATAGCTGAAGGCTTAGAAGTGTTTTCGGTGATGGATGAGCCAATAGATAAAAATATGGACAGATGGTGTTTTCGGTGTTTGTAAAGCAAGAAGGGAGTTTTGTTTTGGTAGTGTATGAGTTTCGAAGAAGAACAATAAGGAGCTGCAGAAACCTTCTTTGTCTAACCAAAAATTTCAATAACTTTCCTAAAATTCACTAAATATCTCCAAAAATGCAGAATTTATTAATAATACACACCAATTTAATTATCCAATACAATTAATCCTTAATTCACCAAAATTCCGAAATAACAACTATTATCACCAAATATTGTAACACAATTTAATCCAAAAATTCACATTTTAATCACATTAAAAATTCAATTATAATCGGAAATGTCAATGAATACATGTACAAATATTTGTATGTGTCCAAAATTGCATATGCACATATAAGTGAAAACTCAATTATGCAAAACATAAAATACACTAAAATTCCTCAATATTCTAACCCCTAACACGGGATGTTACAAAATATTTTTCTCTAAACATATTTCTTTAAAACTTAAATATTATTTTTTAATATTTAAGCATACTTATTTAAGCATACTTCTTTAAATTTTAAACATCACTCTTTAACATACTCCTAAGTTATACTAAACAAAATTACTTATCTATAACAAATTACTAATTAATAATTTTTTAATTGTTTTTAAATATATTTCTTTAAAGTTTAAATATCACTCCTTAACACATTCTTGATTTTTCCTAAACAAAATTACCTATTTATACTAATTAACTAATTAATTTTTAGTGTCATTCTTTAAATATGCTTCCTTAAAGTTTAAATATCACTCTTTAACAATCACTTAAAATATCTTAAACAAAATTAATTATCTATATTAAATCATTGATTAATAACTTTTTGTGTGTCTTTCTTTAAATATACCTCTTTGAAGCTCAAATAAATTTCTATTTTGTTTTGAATTTTGATCGATAAATACTAATATTCTTAATATCATAAAAAATTAAATTTATATCCTCTTCTTATTTTTAAGTTTCACTATTTATTTCAAATATAATATCTTCTCTTTATATTTCTCTTCTTGGGTCATAGTATACCAAAACAAAACAAAATTCTTCCATGTTTTATTAATTTTTCCCGTCTAAAAGACTAAAAGTCTAAAACTTTATATCAATTCTCTCATACTCAGCCCTCTCTCTCTCTCTCTCTCCCCTCCCATTCCCAAACCCCTCAAGTCGCTATTGTGAACTAAGTGACCTTTACTATTTATAAATCCTTTAATATTTTCATATTTAGTCAATATGTGATATTCCAACGCTCTTCTTCAAGTGTAACTGAGATTGGACATTCAGTTGTCACTTGAAACAAACTTAGCGGTAACCGAACTGGGCCGCTAGGACTGGATATCCATACGGACAACTAAGAAATTAATAATTCGGACCAAATCTACTCTAATACTATAGTAGAAATTTTAATATGAATAGAGTGTAGAGTCCACTAATAATAATTGAGCTTGAGTCACTCATTGTCAAAATTATTAGAACTAATCATTTAGATAGTTGACCCTTATTATTTATAAATTTTTTAACATTTTCATGTTTAGCCAATATAGAATATTCTAGCTATATGTATCATAAATAATACTATGTCGACAATATTGTTATGTTTTCAAACAAGCAACGATAACACGAGGAACATACGATATAAAAAAATATAACTTTACGAGAGTTTTGTGTAATTAACTCTTTATTTTATTATGTACAATTTGGGTTTAAAAGGTTTTTTTTCTTAACAATAAGGAAACACACTTAAAAATGAAAATTTTGAAGTTTAACCAACTAAATCCGAATTTATTGAAATTTGAGTTTAATATTTATATATTTAAAATTTTGATTTAATTTAAATTAAATTAAAAATGTTTCACCTTTTTACATGGCAAACGTACGAATTGGTTACCTTTCCGGCAGTTCTCCGGTGGTGTGTTCCTATGGGAATATGCTAATTCCTGGACATAATTGGCTTTACTTCCTATGATTATGGAAGTACATGCTTTATTTTATTTGTTATAGTTAAGACTTAAGGCATATCACAACCGACAAATCAAATAATCAATAAACTTGGAGTAATGAGAAAATAAGTAAAAAAATAACCATATAAATAAACAATAACAACGATAGGGATGGCAATTTCGACCCGGCCGGTTTTTGGCTCGGGTTTGACAGCCCATGGGTATTTTGGACAAAACGACGTTGTTTTGTATTTTTTTAATTAAAAAAATATAGACAGGCTGACCACGGGCCGGATGACCTGTCGGGCCTTGGCCCGTCGTGACTGAAGCCTCAGCCCGAGCCCGGTCTAACCCATTGACATCCCTAAACAACAACAACGCCCAATAGAAATTTCGCTGAAGTGCGAAGTATGAAAAAGTACAGTAATATACAACTTTACCCCTAATTAGTAGAGAGATTGTTTCTAAATGATCCATATAAATGAATGAAAAAAATCATATAAATATTAAGGTAAAAGGTTCAATATTTTCTTATGATTTATTTTTTAAATTTCTTAATTTTTAAAAATTATTGAAATAATTCTTTGTAATTTTTAATTTATCAAAATATCTATTTATCTTAGATCTTATTAAAAATAAGAGCAAAACACATAAAAACATGCGTCAATCAATCGAATATTGATAATATAAAGAGTTAATTTTATGGATGTCAATAATGGCTCGGTCTATTTTTGGCTCGAGTTAGATGGGCCACGGGTTGGCATGTGACCCGCCTACTTTTTCAAAAACGACGTTTTTTAAAATTTTTTACTTTAAAAAATAAATGACGGGTCGATCAGCCTACCGACGACTTGGGCTGACATGCCTAGTTAATTCGGCTTTTAAATATGAATTGAATTAATTTATTTTAATTTAATTTAATAATTTATTATAAATATTAATTTAAGCCGAGTTTCATTATTTAAAGTTATTTTCTATATAATAATTATATGATTCTCTCGGGGAGTAGTATACTTTTTGAGAGCGTATTTAATTATTATTTTTAATACAATTTTAATAAAGAACTAAAAGGTTTTATTTATATATTATAAATAAATTTCAATAATTTCAATAAATAATTTTGTATCTTTTACTCTAAATATTAATAGAAAATACTGTATAAAAGGGTAATTAATTACACACAAAAATTAAATGATTAGGCAAAACGCAAAAACGACGTGACGGAGAGTTCAGTGGACAAGAATTGTCATCTCTCTCTGAGCTGTCCCCTCACCGACATTCGCGCTCTTTATTCTCTGCTACGCCACAGCCACCGCCAACTCCTCCACCGCCTATACGCCCTACTCCGTCCAACTTAAACCTCTCTCGTCACTTACATTTTCTTTACTTTATACATGCTTATTTAGCTATCAGATAATTGAGGTAGGATCTGCATCAGTAATCATCAACCGACGAAAAAGGTGAAAGCAAAAGTAGTGCAGGTGAGGAAGGGATGAGATCTGATCTTCCAACACGGAAATAGAATGAGAGAGAGAATACTGTAATTTCAGTCTCTGCCATTTCAAGATGATTTCGTTTTCACTGTAATTGGTAGTATATGTGTGCGTATGTCTAATTCTGAATTCACTTCGTTTTCTCTTATCCCGAGACGATAAGCTCTTTGATTCTTCTGATACGTTCCGCTTCCACATTTATTATAGCTCTTTTACTCATTCACTACTCTTTTGTATTTTGTGTTTTAATTAGTTTAAATAATGTCATTATATTCGTTATAATTGAGATTTTGGGATTTGGGTTATGGAATAGGGTCTCTGATCCAGTAGTACTTTCGGTAGTAATTTCTTTTTCTTGTCTTATGTGTTCTCCAGCTTTGGCACTTGTTGTCGACAACACTATCCCTGGAGCTTGTTCTGTAGTCTGTATCATCGGTCAGAGATTTGTCAAGATCTAATGCTGACTGCAATTTCCTGTTTTATCTCTGCTCTGTCGCTGGGGCCAATTTTCTGCGTGCCATTGAACCAGGTCTTTAAGGGTTTCATCTGGAATAAGAAATAAACACCAAATATGTCAAAAGTTCTGATACTCTGATTTGTGCATTGTGGAGTGAGTTTGTTACTCATGTTATGATGATTCCTGCATAAAGGAAGCTCAAGTTAGTCGATTTTGTTTTGCTTCCCCAGGCATAGAAGTCTGGGCAGATTTACTCTGGTTGTGACTCTTGTTTAAGGGGAGTTGGTAGTTGGGAAAGTTATTAATTTGATTCTCCAATGTGGCAATTGGAGGATTATATATGACTTCTGGCCAGCAATTGCTGCCCCCATCAGAACCTTTGGCTCCACTGGTCCCTCATCACTCTCGCAGGTTTGCCTCTTTGGGTTGTCTTTGCCCCAATGATTCTCTCAGTTCTTCCACCTTCAGTGATGCTCAAAGCAATGCATTTGACTTAGATTATTCAGGGAAGGTTGAAGAAGATCTCAGTATTGGAGGTGACCGCGGTGATAGTCAGAATTATATTGAGAAGGAAAAGTGCTGCAGCATTGCCACAGAGAGGAGGTTTCATTCTGTTGAATCTCATTTCTCTGAGCAGGTTTCATTGGAATGCCCCACGCAGGAGGCTGCACACCTGCAATTGTGGGGCACAATGGAACTACCTCGTAACACCGGTAATAGCATTTCTTCTGCTGCATTTGAAATTTCAGGGGATTCATCTGTTGCTAATGGTAAGTTGAACTTTGGGCCAGCATCTGTGGTTCATGATAAGTTGAGCAAGTCTCAACGGAGGAGTCGTCACAAGAGCTTGCAGTTTGATGATGATATATTTCAGGAAGAGGATGTGAGGTTCATCTATATCAATGATCCGAGGAAAACCAATGACAAGTATGAGTTCACAGGGAATGAGATCCGAACCAGCAAATACACCTTGATTACCTTCTTGCCAAAAAATCTTTTCATCCAGTTCCATCGGGTTGCTTATCTATATTTCTTGGCTATTGCTGCTCTCAATCAGCTTCCTCCTCTAGCAGTATTTGGTAGAACTGTATCCCTTTTTCCTCTTCTGTTTGTGCTGTGTGTCACTGCTATCAAAGATGGTTATGAGGATTGGAGAAGACACAGGTCAGACAGGAATGAGAACAATCGGGAGGCTCTAGTTCTACAATCAGGGGAATTCCAACTGAAGAAATGGAAAAAGATACGAGCTGGTGAGGTTGTGAAGATTCGTGCTGACGAGACGATTCCTTGTGACATTGTTTTGTTAGGAACAAGTGATCCAAGTGGGGTTGCTTATATTCAAACAATGAATTTGGATGGTGAATCAAACTTGAAGACTAGGTATGCTAGGCAGGAGACATCTTTAGCAGTATCTGAAGGGTCCATGATTTCTGGTCTTATCAGATGTGAACAACCCAATAGAAACATTTATGAGTTTACAGCCAATATGGAGTTCAGTGGATACCAGTTTCCTCTCAGCCAGTCAAACATTGTTTTACGTGGTTGTCAGCTGAAAAACACTGATTGGATAATTGGCGTTGTTGTGTATGCTGGACAGGAAACAAAAGCAATGAAGAATAGCGCAGCATCTCCTGCTAAGAGAAGCAAACTGGAAAGTTACATGAACAGAGAAACACTTTGGTTATCCATATTTCTCTTTGTCATGTGTCTGGTTGTGGCGATTGGGATGGGACTGTGGCTTGTACACTATGACAAACAGCTTGATACCTTACCTTATTATAGAAAGAGATACTTCAATCAAGGGAAGGATTATGGAAAAAGATATAAATATTATGGAATTCCAATGGAGATATTTTTCTCCTTTTTATCTTCCATCATAGTGTTTCAGATAATGATCCCAATTTCCCTTTACATTACAATGGAGCTGGTTCGTTTGGGACAGTCCTACTTTATGATAGGGGACAGGCATATGTATGACAGTGGCTCTGGTTCCAGATTTCAGTGTAGGTCTCTTAATATAAATGAGGATTTGGGTCAGATTCGTTATGTTTTCTCAGATAAAACCGGAACACTAACTGAAAACAAGATGGAATTTCGGAGAGCTAGTGTATATGGCAAGAACTATGGGAGTACACTGCACGTGGCTGATGAATTGCAGGAAGCGAACATTTCAGGTACCAAACAAAATAATTCATTTGCAATTCTGGTACAACTTAATGATAAGAGCTTTTCTGGTGTTGCGAAAACTTGGTTTTGCTTAATTTCTGTTTATGTCTTGCCTACTTGGTGAGTTAGTGCAGGTGATAGTTGATTTGGGACTCTTAGCTATTTCAAGCCCATACTAAGGCGAGAGATGAATAAATCAGTTAGAAATTGGGAACTCAGATTTAGGAATTAGCTTAGCAGTTAGACTTCCAATATTCAATCGAGAATGTGGACTTGAGTCTTGATTCCTTTTACTCTTTTTCTGTACTGATATACACTTTCCACATAGCTGAGAACAAATTATGAAACTTATACTTCGCCTTCCAGACTGTTTAGCTCAGGCATTCATATTTTTATGGAATGTTACCTTTTAACTGCCACGTATTTATTCGGTGGTTGTGTGAGTTTTGCTGAATCTTAGATTGCAGGACATGTGACATTTTGTATAAGCTTCTACTTTCCTTCATCATGTGCAGCTGCAACTGTTCATAGGAGATGGAAACTTAAATCCCTTATCACTGTTGATTCAGAATTAATGCAATTGTTGCACAACAATGTAGTTGCAGAAGAAAGGGTTGCTGCTCATGAGTTTTTCCTTACACTGGCTGCATGTAATACTGTAATTCCAATTCGTTCTCGAGACATGTCTAGTGCCACAGAGAGGCAACATGATAATGATGTAGAGTCAATTGAGTATCAGGGTGAATCTCCTGATGAGCAAGCATTGGTTAGTGCTGCTTCTGCTTATGGATATACCCTCTTTGAGCGGACATCTGGGCATATAGTAATTGATGTCAATGGCGAGAAACTAAGGTGCAAATTGTTCCATACAATCTCTTCTGAATCCTAATATCTTTTTGTGTTTAATTTAATTTTTTCAATTCTGCAGTAAAGCAAATTGTAACAAGTGTTCCATTGGTTTAATTTAGGTTTGATGTATTGGGCATGCATGAATTTGATAGTGTGCGGAAAAGAATGTCTGTTGTAATCAGATTTCCTAGTAATGCTGTAAAAGTGCTGGTGAAAGGCGCTGATTCTTCCATGTTGAGTATTTTAGCCAAGAACAGTGGGAGAAATGATAATATAAGACATAATACTCAGTGTCATTTGACTGAGTACTCATCCCAAGGTTTGCGTACACTTGTGGTTGCTGCAAGAGATCTTACAGAAGCGGAACTTGAGCTATGGCAACACAAATTTGATGATGCAAGCACTTCTTTGACTGAAAGGGCCGCCAAACTGCGTCAAACAGCAGCAATTATAGAATGTGAACTAAATCTGCTTGGGGCAACTGCTATTGAAGACAAGTTACAAGATGGTGTACCTGAAGTCATTGAATCCCTGAGGCAAGCAGGGATCAAAGTCTGGGTTCTGACAGGGGATAAGCAAGAGACAGCAATTTCAATCGGGCTGTCTTGCAGACTCCTGACTCCAGATATGGAGCAAATAATTATTAATGGCAATTCAGAGAATGAATGCAGAAAACTATTGGTGGAAGCTAACGCCAAATATGGTATGAAGTCATCCAACCGAAGAAACGACAACTTCAACTATGATAAACATAATGAAATTGGCCAAATTGAGATGTGCGATGGGAAAAGAGATGGAATCAATTCACCACTTGCACTGGTAATTGATGGGAACAGTTTGGTGTACATTTTGGAGAAAGAACTTGAATCAGAGGTGAGTATCATCTCCTCGGATTATTTGAGCAGAATGTTTCTACAAGCATATGTTGCATTTCCTTTTGCTTCTTTAACTGGGCAGTGGTGCAGGCGTCTGATATAGCCTTTAGATAAATTTCAGGGTTTATGGAATACAAAAATATTATCCTATCAGTTTCATTTTTGCTTGATATCTAATTATGAAATGTCACTTAATACTTTTTAATCCTTTTTTCAGCTTTTCGACCTTGCAACTTCCTGTAGGGTTGTGCTGTGCTGTCGTGTAGCACCATTGCAGAAGGCAGGTATTGTTGATCTAATCAAGAGTCGAACTGATGATATGACACTGGCTATTGGTGATGGTGAGTTTAGTGGAAGGAAGCAAGTGGAGCTTTAATCTTTGTAGATTCTACTTTTGTTGGTTTCTTACATTGGTTCTATTTCTCTGCGCTTACTGACAAATCATAGGGGCTAATGATGTTTCAATGATTCAAATGGCGGATGTTGGAGTGGGAATATGTGGTCAGGAAGGACGGCAAGCAGTGATGGCATCAGATTTTGCAATGGGTCAGTTTCGGTTTCTGAAGAGACTATTACTGGTTCATGGACACTGGAATTACCAACGCATTGGGTACTTGATTCTCTACAATTTTTACCGGAATGCTGTTTTCGTTTTGATGTTATTTTGGTACGTCCAAATCCTTCCCCATTTTTATTTATTAAAAACAAGTTTTCAATGCAATTTTATTGTACAATGTACATGTTTATTACCTTCCCTTTTTTTTTTGGCTCTCTTTAGAGTTTGGCATGATTATTTTTGAACCTTCAATTATCAACAACTATTATCAAGGCATTTGGCTGCAGAAATTCATTGGTGACTGACATTTTATTGACTAGCTAATTAGCAAATTCAACTGTGTGTGGAATTCCTTTTATTTCTGACTCCAAATTTCATGCAAGAAACTTGTCTGGTATATTTTTAGTTAATGGTAGCATTTAAAATTTAAAATATAGGGAGTTCCTTGAAGTGTACATAATGCAGTACTTCAATGGCTTTTTTCCTTGATCATTATGATTTTCTTTCATAACTGCAGGTATATTTTGTGCACTGCTTTTTCATCAACTTCAGCATTGACAGATTGGAGTAGTGTTTTTTATTCTGTCATCTACACTTCTATCCCTACCGTAGTTGTTGGTATCCTTGACAAAGATTTAAGCCATCGGACATTGTTACAGTACCCAAGACTTTACTGTGCGGGGCATAGACAGGAGGCATACAATATGCAACTCTTTTGGATCACTATGGTTGATACATTATGGCAGAGTATTGTTCTCTTTGCTATACCCGTGTTTGTTTACAGGGATAGCACAATTGATATATGGAGCTTGGGCAGTTTGTGGACGATAGCAGTTGTTATACTTGTCAATGTTCACTTGGCAATGGACATTCGGCGTTGGGTGTATATTACTCATATTGCTGTCTGGGGTTCAGTACTTATCACTTACGGTTGTATGGTTGTGTTGGATTCTATACCTGTCTTCCCAAATTATTGGTTAGTATGCTCAACTTCTCCTGGAATTGCTTGGATCTGATTTTTTGTAGTGCTTTTCAGATCAATTGTTAAATTTAGGTGAAATTATGTCTGTGCTTTCTGCAGGACGATTTACCATCTGGCCAAGTCACTAACCTATTGGCTCACCATCTTGATTATAATTGTTGTTGCTCTGCTCCCTAGATTTCTAGTTAAAATTGTATATCAAACTTTTTGGCCTCCAGACATCCAACTAGCCAGAGAAGCTGAGATACTGAAAAGAGAACCTGATTGTTTGAGGTTAAATCCCGATGGGGATTCTAGTTGACGTGTACATTACCCATTGTAGAAAATTACACATAGACCTGGCTTCCCTCAAATTATCCATCCTACAGCTTCCCTGTAGCGCGCCGCCATCGAATTTGAAAGTAAGTTGATCTTTATTTTCTTCTTAACAGAAAAGGTTCACTGCTGAAATTAAATTTTGATTCATAAAGTGATTAGTAAGTGTTATTGAATGATCTGGCATTTGACAACAGAGTGGGTAACCCATTATACTTTTAAAAGGGGTAGGAGGATGGTATGATCTAAGAAAAGTCGCCTCCTTGCATGAAATATCATTTGTGAGACTTAGATGGAAGAAAAAGGTGGGGAAAGCTGTCCGCGTGACAATCTTGTAGTCCACACTAACTAGTTCGGAGCTGCGCAGAAATTGGGAGATATGTATGTTGGAGGCCCTGAACTGATCAGAAGAAGGAATGGAACTATGGAAGCTGCTTTCGGAGTATACAACAATTTCATGTAAAGCTCAGGTTTTGATATATTTTTCTTCTTATAGTTAACAAGGAAAATGTCACTTGGCACGAGGTACTGTTGTTTGAAAGTTGAAGAGTTATGCTTCATTCTTTGGTGTGGACAGGGCAGGTCTATCATCTACTTCTGTCCCGGGTGTCTGATGCTGTAAATTAACTTTTCTCGTGCATATAAAGGAACAATACTCTTTTAGCAATCCTTTAATTTGGGTGCTAGTGAGAAAAGTTGATTTTGAACATGCAACGCCTCTTTTCACGTCTTTTTTCAATTTTAGTGGTAGGGACAACTATCCTTTTCACTTTCATATTACCTACCCTAGGATTGAACTTGCAGCACTCATATAATGCCTTCCTTTCCCTTCCTAAGCTGGCTTATACTTGAGGTTAGTAATAGGCCGACTCAGATGTCTCGTGTTGTAAATAAAATAATGTCATTTTAATTTTTACTATTTGAAATTTACCGAACAAAATGACAAGATTGTGTTGTCCATATAAAAAATGATGTTATTTTCATGACTCAGGCGCGGTTGGTTGACACGAGAAAATGGTAATAAGAATAAGAATGAATATAGTGAGGAATAGAAATGAATATTATCATTATAATTATGATGGTTGGTTAAGAAGAATGAATGATTACTATTATCATTTACAGTGATTATTTTGTAAAAAATATTTAGAAATAAAAATATATTATATTTTAATTAACCAATTAATTATATTATTATTAATTAATTACAATATTTTAATTGATGAATGAATTATATTTTAATTAATTATATTGTAGTTAATTAATTATTAGTTTATATTGTAATTAATTAATTAATTACAATATTTTAATTAATTAATAATTATATTTTAATTAATTGTAATAAGCACATTCTTATTTAACAATGATACCTATTCTTCTAGATTAAGAAAATAATAAGATATTACCTAAAAATGAGTAATCAAAATAATAACTTTATAATTATAGTCCCTTACTAAACTCAATTTTTCATATTATAATCTTCTTTTTACGTATCCCACTAAACAAATACACCTTCAAACTCGGATCTTTCCGGTCGGATACTCTCTACTACGTAAATTATCTCTGGTCGCTCTCGTGGCATGTCCAGGTTCATCAGTTACTGCTTTCTTCGTATTGTTCTTATCAGGTAGACGTTTGCACCATTATTGCTTTGTCAGCTTTTGGTACGATATGTTGATAAAGTTAATTGTGCATGACCCATGTCAATTGTTGTTGAACTTTCCTTTCGAAGGTTTTTTTTGGTTTTTGGGGGGGATGTTGGGATGATGCTGTCACCATGTGTTTTACCTGAAACAAGTAAAATACAATTAGTTACTTTTATCTCTTAGGCAAAAGCAAGGCCATAAATTCTGTTTGTCAGTTCAAGACCAGGGTTCGTATTGTTAGACTTTTTAAGATTTGAGATTTTTACATCATTGTTGCTATTGATATTCAAAGGTTAAACTCAACAAAGTATTCAAGTTTGCCTTGACTTAGTTTGAAGTTAAAGAATTTGATTATGCCTAATGTTACGGTCTCGTTGGCATGTGTTGTCCCACATCAAATATATATTAGGGAAGTTTTGAGTTTATAAGTGGATAGATAATCCTCATCTATTAGGTTAGTCTTTAGAATTGAGGGTCTAGTCTATAATAAGTAGTATCAAAGCCACTTTGAGAGTACTATCATGTGGTACGAAAATATTACATCGGATGGCCCATTGTGACCTTGATGAGGACGTCAAGGATTGGACTGGTGGAGCCTATCACGATCTCGTTAGCGTGTGATGTCCCACATCAAATGTGTACTAAGAAAGTCTTGGGTTTATAAGTGGATGGATAATCTTCACCTATTAGCCTAGTCTTTTGGGTTGAAGACCCAGTCCATAACAAGTGATATCAGAGCCACCTTGTAGGTACTATCATGTGGTACAGGAACATTGCATGTGACGAGGACTTCAGGGATTGGGCTGATGGAGCTGTCACAGACTCGTTGGTGTGTGTCGTCCCACATCGGATGTATACTAGGGAGGTCTTGGGTTTATAAGTGGATGAATGATCCTCACCTATTAAGTTAGTCTTTTGGGTTGAGGGCCAATCCATGATGACATCAAGCATGGTGCTTCACACATAATCGTTGGCAGCAAACCGCACCGACAAAGATGGCCGATTATAGCCTAAAGTTGCCGCAAACCGCACTGAGTATGCCTACGTGTTGATTGAATTTTAGGTAGAAATTAAGATTGAGCTCAGATTTTTTTAGACTTTTGAGTTAATTAACTTAATATATATATATATATATAATATTTATTTTTTATTTATTTTTTACTGATACTAATGTGAACTCAAAATATAATAATGTTATTTTGAGTGTGGTAAAGAAATATATATTAAGTTTAACGAACAAGATGCATAATTCCAAAATTATTAAGTAACAAGTGGTGGTTACATTAATAAGATGCACAAGTTGACCTCTTAGGCACGTGAGGCAACTTGTCAAGATCTATACCACACTCATGCATGCTTTTTTTTTTAGTTTTCAAATAATGAAATATTAATGAATGATTAAAAAATTAAATAATCCAGTCGATTGAATTATAAAAAATTAAAAGATTAATTTTTTGATTTAGTTTATTTTAATCATTTTTATTATCAAAATTAACTAATTTTTATAAACTAATTATTTTTGATAAATTAACAACAACAATATCTGTAGGAATCTATTACGAGTCTTATAAAAGAGTCAACTCCAAAAGCTTGCTTAAAGGGTCGGAGAGCTCATAAGTCTATAAACCTCACATCAACCTCTTTTATTATTAATGTGGGACAATTAGACCGTAACATTTCATTACACTCCATAGTCCAAGTACCCGCAGGTTGGCAGCTATGTGTTAAACCTTTTCTAGCCCCAGGCTAACACTATTATACCAGCATCATCACCCAAGCACCCGTGAGTTAGTTATACGCTAGACCTTTTATAGCTCTAGGTAAACACTACAATACTGACGTCACCACCTATAGGCGTGGCACGAGGACTTGAAGGAGTAGTGTTTAACTCTGATACCAATTGTTACAGGTCTTACAAAAGCTAGCTTAAAGAGTGA
>JANQAP020000119.1:1293877-1306044 GCA_026874005.2 Erythroxylum coriaceum
GTCAATTTTTAAAAATTAATAATTTAATATAAATTAAAATAAATCAATTAATTTTTATTTAATAAATTTTAATTAAACTTTAAATTCTTCATTGAATAAGTGTCAGAGACTAAACATAAAAATGTTAAAGGGTTTATAAGTGGTAAGAGTCAACTATTCAAATGACTAGTTCTAGTCATCTTGACAAAAGTTGACCCAAGCTCAATTCTTGTTAATGGACTTTACACTCTACTCATATTAAAAATTCTAATATGGTATCAGAGCAGGTTTGGTCCGAATTATTAATTTCTCGGTTGTCCATTTGAATGCCCAATCCCAGTGACCTGGTCCAGTTACCACTGCGTTTATTTCAAGTGATAACTGGATGTTCAGTCTCAGTTGTACTTGAAGGAGAGTGTTAGAGTATCTCATATTGACTAAACATAAAAATGTTAAAAGGTTTATAAATAGTAAGGATCAACTATCCAAATGACTAGTTCTAGTCATTTTGACAATGAATGATCAAAGTCAATTCTTATTAATGGACTCTACACTTTACGTATATTAAAAATTCTAATAGTAAGGACATTCTATTTTAATTATATTTCAAATTCTTTAATTTTATTCAATCTTTAGTCATTTTTATGATAATTTAATACTAATTGTATCTTTTAAACCGTAAATTTTTTATTTTACGGGTTTAATTTCCTGGAAGATATTTTAGAAAACTCCAAGCAAATCACTGGGTCTAAACGTGCATCACGCGTTAGGAAATCCAACGAAAGAGCTAAACCAACCTTTTCATTTTCTTATCTCCTATAAAGGAACTTGCTTTTTCCAAAGGAACCGTTGCTTTCTGTCCTTTCCCACTCAATTTCTTGGATTTTTCAGGCTATGCATCACATTATGGATCCTACTTTGAGTTTTAATTTTTAGGTTTTGGACCAAATTGAATTCAAGTTCTAAGGGTCGATTTGATCCGTAATATTTCAAATATAATTTTTTAAAATAACGTCGTTTAAAATTACGTTATTTTCAAAACGATGCTAAATTAAATATGAAATAAAAGAAAATAATTAGACTTGGTCTGAATTTAATCATATTTTGAATCGCCTAAACCTGATTATGTAAACTGAAAATCTTTTTAAGAGGATAACTTCATTGCTTCTTAATTTCTTAAGTTCAATGTTCTCATGTCACAAAGTTTAACATGTTTCTAGACTCGAGTTTATTTCACAAACTTGGATCGATTCGAAGTCGAACAATCTTAAGAAAATATGTTTAAGTTCGAGGTAGAATAAAAAATAAGATTTAAACTAAATTTAAATGAGATAGTTTTGATAAGTGGACTGATTAAATTATGAAGTTTGAACCTTTTTTAAATTTCGAGTCGTGTTTAAGCCAAATTTTCACTATCCGAAGCCTGACTTGAGTCTCGAACTTTTTTATATTTAGACTAAAATTTAGTATGAAATTAAGTAAATTCAAATTTTGTACGTTTACTTAAATTTGAGTTAAAATATAAACTATGATAAAAATTGAATTATGTCAATTTGAGAAGAAATATTTTTTAGTAACATTGGACACTAGAATAAAAGGATCAAGGATGTCAATAGGTCGGGCCGAACTCTTAGGTTATAACCCGATGGGTCACAATCGGGCTGGGCCGGGCCAGCTCGTCATTTGTTTTTTTTTTAAACTTCCAAAACGACATCGTTTTGAAAATAACGACTGGGCTGACCATAGTTTACTCATGGCCCGATCAACTGGAGCCAAAAACGGGCCGGGTCAGACAGGCCGGGCCGTGTTTGCCATCTCTACCAAAGTCATTATCAATTGAATTAAATATTGATTTACTTTAATTTATTAAATAATATGTTCAAACTATTATATATACACATATCACTTGTTTTGGTTTTGGTATAAAAAGTTAAATTAAATGTAAAATATATGAATTAGCTTTTAATATTTTTCAAATAAGAATTTAATTTCTTACAATTTATAGATCCTATATTTTTATTTATATTAATTTTAATGATAAATTCATTCAACCTTTTCCCATTATATAAATAAGTCTTTATATGCAACAACTTCCGACATATTAACAAACAAGCATGACCGACTGCTCTGTTGCTCAAACTTGTCCAGCAGCTATGTTAAATAGTTCTGGCCAAATGATCATTTGGCATTCCCCCCAGCTGGCATTCATTTACTAAATATCGATGGATCCAGACGGCTTGTTAGTAGTCATGCTTCAGTAAGTGGATTGTTTCGGGATTCAAATGGTGTGTGGGTGGAAAGTTTCATGTTAAATATTGACTCTTCAGGAAGTCTTGAGGCAGAATTATGGGGGATCCGACAAGATTTGCTTTTGGCAAAAATACGTAATATTAGTAAATTAATTGTCGAACTTGATGCTAAGGTTGTTGTCCAGTTCATTTAGAGGGGCGTAATCGACTCACATCCTTACCATACTCTTATTAGTTATTAGTGATTGTTTGGAGTTGATTAAAAGAGGATGGATTGTTGATATTAGACACATCTGCCGCAAAGGTAACCGCTGCGTGGATCAACTTGCGAACTTGGCACATTCCTCACAACAAGGACTTACTTATTGTGAAGACCCTTCCGTTCAATTACATCCTATCCTTGCGGAGGATTGTGAGGGAATAGGTACACTGCGTGCTTAAATTTTTTTATTATCGTTGTTATCTATTCGTTAGTAGGAAAAAATAATTTTTATTTATGAAAATTGTTCTATAAACATACATTAATAATTATTTCAGAAAATGTGAAAATTTTAATAATTTATTGATTTTTTTCAAAAAATTTAAGGTTCGAATTAGGCACATTAATGGGTCAGGCTAAGCTGGGTCTTCCAAGGCTCGAGCCAACCAAAAAATTCTATTTTCAAACCTAAGCTCAGTTCAAAGCTTGATCTGATCCGAGACTCCATGCCCAAGCTGAAACTTGAGTCTTATTGGACATGACTAAATTTATTTTTTTAAAATTTAAAAAATGATGTCGTTTTATATGTGAAAATTTTGGACTTCGAGCTAAGTTGGATCGGATTGAGCTGAGTTGGACTTTGGGCTGAGTCGGACTAGGTTGAGTTTTTTTTCCATGTCCCTAACTAGAATCATAATTTAAACCTTAATTTGAGCCCAGCCCAATTGGTATGTCATACTTAATTTCGTCATATGCATATGTAAGTTATCCAAAGTGTTTGCTTACTCTTGAAGTGTCAGAAACCGAACATCATCGCAGAGATGGAGGAGAGAGCCAAAGCTCGTCCTCTGCTAGGGTTTTCAATTTTGTGTGCCATTGTTTTGAACTCATTCGTAACACAAGTGACTGCCTCCATTCACGATTACAATTACGAAGCATTTATTCCACAATCAGATGCCTACTTTTTCCATGGCGGCAGTGAAGGCCTCTACGCTTCTGAGGTCCACGACTCTGCTTCCACTTCTTCCGACAAGCCCTTCAAGGGAAAGTCTCTCGTTAGGTATTTTTTCTCTGTTTTTTAATTGTTTAATTTTTGGGATCGTGTTTTGTTTGTTGTTGGAAAGTTTGCGTCTTTTGATCAGAATTGGGAGAATCAGAAATGGGTGTCTTGACATGTTGGTTATAACATGCTTTATCATGTGCTAATCGGTTTGGATTTGTGAGCTGTTATTAATCTAGTTGAAATATGAATGAACCAACCTTCTTAGTCTAGTTGGTTTTTGTTCCGGAGGGGTAATGTGATGATGCAATTCGAGTTTGGTACTTTGGATTCTGACTGTGTATTTAAGATGAAACGATGATTTTTTTTCCCCCTGATCAATTGAATGGGAGTTCTCATTTCACGATGCGAATACCCAATTGGACTGTTAGGTTTGAAGATGTTGTGTTTGTGAGAACAAAAGAGGCAGCAAGTAAACAGAATGAAATGCAGCAGAGTACTGGCTTGGTGGAAGCCATCATACTTGAGGTCAAAGACAGAGAAAGGATTGGAGGGGCTTTTCTGAAAACTGATGTTATATGCTGCTCTCCTAGTCTTGCTGAAAGTGGGTCCTGCAAACTAGGGGAGGTTATTGTCCAGAAAAACCCAGACAATCCTGAATGGCCGAAAAGAATTAAAACCTCCTTTGCTGGCAAAAATGAAGAAGTCAAAATGGAACCTGAAGTTGTTGAAATAAATAGTACGGGGATGTACTACCTTTATTTCATGTTTTGTGATCCACAGCTCAAGGGCACTTTGATTAAAGGGAGGACTGTATGGAAAAACCCGAATGGTTATTTACCAGGAAAGATGACACCTCTTATGACATTCTTTGGCATTATGTCTTTGGCATACCTTGCACTAGGACTACTATGGTTCTTAAGGTTTGTTCAGCATTGGAAGGATATAATACATTTGCACTACCATATTACTGCAGTGATTGCACTTGGAATGTGTGAGATGGCTGTCTGGTATTTTGAGTATTCCAACTTTAATTCAACTGGGATGAGACCGATGGGTGTTACACTGTGGGCTGTCACCTTTAGCACTGTCAAGAAGACTCTTTCCCGCCTTCTTCTTCTGGTAGTCTCCATGGGCTATGGGGTTGTGAAACCGACCCTTGGTGGCATAACCTCAAGACTATTACTTCTCGGTTTAGTTTATTTTATTGCCTCTGAGGCTCTTGAACTGGTTGAACATCTGGGTAACATCAATGACTTTTCGAAAAAAACAAAATTGTTTTTGGTCCTTCCTGTTGCCTTCCTAGATTCCTGCTTTATCCTCTGGATTTTCTCGTCACTATCGAAAACTTTGGAGAAGCTTCAGGTAATTCAAAATTTCACCCTTGCCTAGCTATGACCTTAGATATATCGTGCCAGTAAATAAGTGTGAATATGAGTGGTGGATACAATGCAAGTTATGTGTGTCAGTTGGTTTGGAGCTAGCTGTCCTATTTTATTTGTTGAATATTTGAAGGTTCAGTATTATACTTTTCTTTTCCATGTCCTTTCCATTTGGTTACAGATGAGAAGAAACGTGACTAAATTAGAACTGTATCGGAAGTTTACCAATTCCCTTGCAGTATCTGTACTTCTCTCCATTGCTTGGATTGGCTTTGAGGTAGTACTTATTTCTTTTTGTAATCCCATTGCAATCATAATGACTGATATTATATCTGTCTTTCTCGACGTTAGAAAGTACTCATTTTGTTCTGACTTTTTTCTTGCTTAGTTATACTTTAATGCAACTGACCCGCTGAGTGAGCTGTGGCAAATTGCTTGGATCATTCCTGCTTTTTGGACTCTGCTTGCATTTGCTCTTTTGATAGTGATTTGCGTCCTCTGGGCTCCCTCACGTAACCCAACAAGGTATTTGCACCAACATATCCACCTCAGTTTTCTTTAGTTTCCCTCTTTGTGAACTTAACGTAATGATTTAAATAATCTTTTTCTCTGTTACACACTTTCAAATATTTAAATACATTCCTATGTTTACTTTGAACTGAAATGCCGTAATTTCCACAATCCAAAGATTTGTGGAATCAGTTTCTTGTAGAACTTGAGGCTCAAATAGCTCCTCAAATATAGTGCACAATTGGTAATAGTGGTGTGTATAGGAAGGCCAACATGTCTGAGATTTGTGGTATTGTTGTTTGCATGTTCAACTGGGATAGAGCAGATGATTTATGATTATACATAATTGGAACTAATTCCATATGCCATCTCTTGAGAAAGGCAACCGGTAGTCATTGTAATGAGCAAACTTGATGTGGACGTGCAGATATGCATATTCAGATGAGAACATGGAAGACTTTGACGAGGAGGGAATCTCATTGACAAGTGGTGTGAAAGCAACTGGAGATGCTGCGAGTAAGCTGGAAAGAATAGGGCTCGTAGACGATCTCGAGGAAGATAAGCGAGAATAGACGAATCTGGCCCTACGAAACAATGACATCCACCACAAAAGCCTTCAGTTGCGTGTCCAGGGATTCATCTGCAAAATCTTTGACATGCACTCTGTATTGTGTGTATAAAACATTTTTGTGAATAAAACCTTACAAGAAAGTAGAAACTCAATGCTCAGTTAGGTTCTTTTGTCCTATCTCCAATTCTTCGTAATTTTTATATTTTTCACATCAGGTGACATAGTCTGTTTCTACATTCACTTGCTGTCCGAGCTTAACATATCTTCTTTTTATTCACATAAGGTGCCATAATTTTCGAACAAGGATTAAGGCTGTAATGCAAACTATGACAACTCAAAAGATTCTCAGCTGAAACCTTTGCTCGTTCTTGCTTCTTCTATGAGAAGCAAGGTCCGAGGCGTTTTCGACATTAAAGAAAAACTTATAGTATCCAACCTTTAAACGCGTTGTATATGTCACTCTTTATTCTTGAAGTGACGCGTCTTACAGAACTCAAAAAGAGACTCAAATCGAGAAGTAAGACGTGTCTTCTTCAACCAAAAGGTTCTTTCTTTTCAAAAATCCATTCTTTAACGAAGGAATATTTCAAATTAACATTAATTTTGAGGAGGGTTTCACGGTATGTTTGATTGTTTCAGCAAAGATTGGAACTTTTTAAACTGATGAAGTGACTCAAGAGCAATGGATGATTCTTGCAGAGATATCACAAATTAGTTCAGATCATTCAATATATAATTGATAACGTATTCCACTTCATATGTTATAATTGTTGAGGTATTTCACTTCATATGATCTTTTAAACTCTTGTCTAGTTACAGGAGAAGGAAGAAGAAACACACAAATAAGAACATGGATTCGAACAAGAAACTGAGAGTTCATGGTGGAGACAGCCCATACGATGATCCATTCTTAGGTTGTTGTTGCTGTCCATGTTTACTTGTATCATCCATGTTGAGGGGTATCCGAAGATGTCTGTTCGCTGTTTGTTTCCCTCTTCTCCGGTGCTTGGCTTTGGATGATTTACGGCACCACCATAAAAACCACCGTCATCTCCATTGAAACGACCTTTTTCTGTACAGTTTCATGTCTAAGAACCTGTTTTGTCTGAATTTCATGTCCCCGATTTCTTTGCTTATTTATTTATCTTGAGGATCGGATTATCATCCCCTTAAAACATGGTTTCTCATCTTTTGATCTTTGATGATACTCATCTCCTTCCAAGATCGGAGTTACCTCATAGATTAAACTTAGTAGTATCCGTGGAAGCATTCGAGCTTCCTTGTCAATGGCTATATTAAGTGTTATTCTAATGGTTAAATTCTTCCATAAGTACTACACAGATTCTCACTAACAATGGTAAAAGAAAAACAACAAGAAAGAACAAATTTTAAACGCTATCTGTAACCCCTGAAACCAGCTTTAGAATATAACTACAAGAGCATCGTCTCAAATGGTTTAGCTCTCTGTAATCTTCTTCCTTTGGTGGTCTTAAAATACTTCTCATCAGTCCATATATGATCTCGAAGATAGGAACAGAGATGACAAAGTAGTTCAGGTTTAGCTCGAAATTTATGGATCAAATCTAGTTGGATCACATTCGAATCTAGTAAAAAAAGAGTTGGGTTTGGACGGGAAACTAGATCCAAGTTTTCCACTCAAGAGTGCAATCAAGGTGATACAGTGACCATGAACACGTGGATCACATGCACATGTAAAGCTCCATCGAATTACTTGATACAATCAGATGATTTTGGGAGGCAATCACGATCACACCAACAAAAAGGGCATACTTTGTTCAAATTTAAGGGCTTTAAATCGAAAAAATGTCCTCCATTAATGGCGGTCTTTGAGTTCTTTAAGGAGATAAGAATCTAAAACTACTTGTGCTTGTTCTTTCCTCTTTTTTTTTTCTAGTTCTTACCTCTTTCTTGATCATATACGTCCAACTTAAAAGTAAACATTTTTGTATGCCTCTTTGGACACTTTCACGACCCAGAAGTCGTTTTCCTGCTAAATTCATCTTTTGTTGGATCTTTGTCTCGGAAGACAGGAGGTTATATTGGGAAGAACCAAGAATTGATCTTTCGGTTTTTTTTGTCGCTTTTGGGTTCTGCAACGTCTAGGACTCCAGTAGTTGTATTTATATCAATTTCGCGGAAAAGGGCGCAAAACTGGAGTTGGGTCGTTCCTCTTTCGATCTTGGAATTCTGGTTGAAAGAGAGGCAATTTTTTTTAGTGGAAAACATGAATGGGAAGCTAGGGTTTTTAGCTTCTTTGTGGCTTTTGCTATGTGGGTCTTGCTTGGGAAGGTTTTTTGTGGAGAAAAACAGCTTGAAAGTGACGTCACCGGATTCATTGAAGGGGGTGCATGAGTGTGCGGTTGGGAATTTTGGAGTTCCTCAATATGGAGGAACCTTGGTTGGGACTGTGGTTTATCCAAAATCCAATCAAAAGGCATGCAAAGGCTTCGATGATGTTGGTGACTCCTTCAAATCCAAACCCGGTGGTCTTCCTACTTTTCTTCTTGTGGATCGTGGAGGTTAGCTACTTTTGTTTCACTCAAAGTTTGTGATTATTGTCTCTCTTTTTATGAATAAGTTGCATTGTAAGAGCTGATCGTCCTGAGTCAAGTTTCTCCTTTTTCTTCATGGGGAAGCAATTTCAAGTTAGTTAAACGCAAATTTATCTTACTTTTAATTCATTCTTATTGGTGAATTCAGATGAATAAGAAACTTACAGATTTGATAGTGGAGTTAATTCTGCTATATATGGCCGCAGCTTGATTGTTGCCGTATGCTATCTGTTCCTGTGTGTTGATTCATTGTGCTCCAAACTTTTTGGCTGCCGGACCCCCTTTGTCACCTTGATCGTCATCTAAATTTAGAACCCTTTCTCAGAATGTCCTCAAGTTCTCCAGTTTGGAAGTTCTTGAGCTATGCGGTCTTGTCCTTAACATGAGTTGCCTCAAACAGACTTTTGGAATGAAGTTCATTTACCACCCGTAATTGGGATAATTATTGTCTTTGCTTCAAGTTGAAAATTTATCCTTTGACTAGGAAAGTAAGTATATGAGCTACAGTTAATATTAATTTGAAAATTGCCATTTGTTTTTTGTTTAGTTGGTTTTAATTGTGCATTCCTTTCTTATTTCCCATGGAGGGACTTTCGAGGAGAGTCAATAGGGTGTCTTTTAATTGTTGTTTCATTCTCACTGCCTCAACTGGGTCCTCTCGACTTGACGATTGTTATTTATGCAGACTGTTATTTTACCTTGAAGGCTTGGAATGCACAGAATGGAGGAGCTGCTGCTGTTCTTGTGCTGATGACAAGATGGAACCGCTGATTAGTATGAACTCCCCTGAAGAAGAGAATGCAGATGCTGAATACTTGCAAAACATCACTATCCCTTCTGCTCTCATCAGCAAGTCTTGGGGGGATAGTATCAAGAAGGCTTTAGCTGGTGGACATATGGTTAACATGAATCTTGATTGGACAGAGGCACTTCCACATCCTGATGAGAGGGTTGAGTATGAGTTTTGGACAAATAGCAATGATGAGTGTGGGCCAAAGTGTGACAGCCAGATTGAGTTTGTCAAGAACTTCAAAGGTGCTGCTTAGATACTTGAGCAGAAGGGTTATACTCAGTTCACGCCGCACTATATAACATGGTATTGTCCAGAAGCTTTCATTTTGAGTAAGCAGTGTAAATCCCAGTGCATCAACCATGGAAGATACTGGGCTCCGGATCCTGAGCAGGACTTTAGTAGGGCGTATGATGGAAAAGATGTTGTGGTTCAAAATCTTCGCCAAATTTGTGTCTTTGAAGTAGCCAATGAAAATAAAAAACCATGGCTTTGGTGGGATTATGTCACTGACTTTGCAAAACGTTGCCCAATGAAGGATAACAAGTACAACAAAAAGTGTGCTGATCAAGTTATTGAATCTCTTGGTAGGTCATTAGGTTCTTTATTTTAGCATGTAGGTAAAGAACTAGTGCAATTAATTTCTGTTGGGATAAAACTAGATTTATGTTTTCTCTCTCTTATCTTTTGATAGTTAGCTTAAGTGTTAGTCAATCTTACTTGTGCAACCATTTTATGTTGGGAGAAAACCAATTTTATGTTTTCTCTCTTTTATTTTCTGAGAGTGAAAGTATTTGTTGGTCTTCCTTAAATATATGAAAGTTCATCAGCTCCTATGATAGCTAGTTTCTAATAACGGCTTACTTTCTTCCGCCTTTTTTGGTAGGTGTTGATGTCAAGAAGGTTGATGAATGCTTAGGAAATCCTGAGGCAGATGTCGAACATGTTGTTCTTAAAGCTGAGCAGGAGGCACAGGTTCGTTCAATGGAAACTAATAATTTTACATTCCAATATTTCCTTTCTTATAGAGGCTCATCATCTATTTTCTTTTTTGACTTGACAAAGTGATCGAGGAGATGTCACTATCCTGCCAACCCTTGTAATAAACAAGAAACAGTATAGAGGTGTGAGATGGATCTATTCAGAACTTGCATTGGCTACCTCGTTACTGCAATTAGCCTTTTCTTATCTGTACTTATTTACTGTTTCTAGGAAAGTTGGAAAAAGGAGCAGTTCTTAAGGCTATATGTGCAGGCTTCCGAGAGACAACAGAACCAGCCATATGTCTAACTGAAGGTTATAATCTTTGAGACTATTATTCTTAATAGAACTAAACTTAAACTTTGATAAATTTCTTACGGCTTGTTGCTTTAACCAATACTTCTAGTGCATGACTGCACTGCTGAGAAGATGCTTCCATCACCTATTAATATAGGTGGAAATGTAGTAGCAGTATATTTATTATCATAGAGTCATTATGAATGTTTAACTGATAAAGAGTTGCATCTTATGATAGGATCTTACTGAATGAGTTTTTCTTAGAGATGGTATCAATTGTTAACATGACATGTATACAGATATCGAAACTAATGAATGCTTGGAAAACAATGGTGGGTGCTGGCAGGACAAGGCTGCTAACCTTACTGCATGCAAGGTATCGACATGCTTTCAACTGTTTCAGTGACTGTTTGAAATAATTGAATACTGATAGAAGTACCTTTTCTGGATTTAAACTTTCTAGGATACTTTCCGTGGTAGAGTGTGTGAATGTCCAGTGGTACAAGGCATGAAATCTACTGGGGATGGTTATACTCATTGTGAAGGTGAAACTTTTCTGTTTCTGTTTAAATTCCGTTCAACATTGCTAGCATAAAAATCATATTTTGCTTAAAGTTCTATGATTTCCCCCTTTATTTGGCCTGTAATTGGAATCGGGGGCCATGAGTTATGATTATTATCCATGTAACAAATCATAGTAGCTGCCTTAATGTCTTATTCCATGGGATGTCAGCTTTACCTCAGGAAACAGGTGCACATAACCTTTGCTTGTATTTGCTACGTTAAGGGATGCCGAGCTAATTTTTCCTGAAACTATTTTCTTCAGTTTTAATGTTGTTTTTGTGGTGTCAAAGAAGTAATGCATAAGCATTGATATTTACTTTGGTTCCTCCACCTGATGTCAGAATCCTTAAGCCATCACTTCTGAGTTGGAATCACATGAGTATTTTCTTTATGTATTCTCATTCATGCTTGTTTTGCAAACAGCTTCAGGTGCTTTGCGTTGTGAAATTAATAATGGAGGATGTTGGAAGAAAACCCAAGATGATAGAACCTTCACTGCTTGCACTGTAAGCTTTCCCACTTCAACTATAGAGAGCTCCTTTACTTCTGTTGTACTTTCTTCAATGTTTTCTTTAGGAGCCCCTGTTTTGGAGATTGTTATGCTATGTAATCTAATTAATTTTCTAGGATGATAATTCACAAGGTTGCAAGTGTCCTCCAGGATTCAAGGGTGATGGAGTCAACATATGTGAGGGTACTATTTCTTCCCTTGATTATACCATGTGATGTCATCTTGAGTACTGGATAATCAACTGGTTCGCCTGTCTTGTTCCTCATCCCTCCTTGTTCAAGTTTCTTTCATTTTAACTTGATTACTTTCTTTGTTACTTCTTCTGCACCTAAAGTTTCTTGTCACGTTAAATAGTTTTGACACTAACGTAGTGTTTGGTTAGTGTCTCCAAGGGTGGAGACGGATGACAGAGACACAAAAGTCCTATCCTCCAATCTGTTTGGTTGCTGTCTCCACCTAATTTTGTCCCGACTCCAGAGACAGGGACATTAAATTCTTGTGACTTCCATGACTGTGGCACGGAAATGAGGGGACGGAGACAGAAACCAAAGACATTGGTGA
>JANQAP020000119.1:1306144-1316354 GCA_026874005.2 Erythroxylum coriaceum
CAAAAGTTCACTTTACCCTTCCTTATAAGCTTAGGCTCTTTTGGTACTTAAGTTACATGCCAAAAATGCCCTCAATTTATTCTTATGCATTTATTCCATAAACTATTATGCTTAATTTAACGAAAAAAAATTTTCGGGGGCCAACATTGGAACTTTTTCTTTTCTTAAGTATATTCAAATCCTAGCTTAAAATAGGGTTAATTACAAAAAAATTTCAAACTTTTGTCAACTTTTCAATTATAGCTTAAACTTTCAAAAATAGCAATAAAATGCCCAAACTTTCAAAATTTCAATTCTAGCCTAACGTTAGTGCCTTCGTTTTTCTTTGCTGACATGAAACTGCCACATATCCAGAAATCCTAATTAACCAGACACGTCAATAAGGGTTAAGATTCAAAACCCTGATTAGTTAAATGACATCGTTTTAACGAGAGTAAATCCTATCTTTCAATCCCTCCTCCCAGATGCACGAAATCCCTAAGTGTTTCGACATTGTTTCGTTCCTCCTTTCAGATGCATGAAATCCCTTTCATCCTTCCTCCCAGATGCTAAAATCCCTAAGTGTTTCGACATTTTTTCATCCCTCCTCCTAGATGCAAGAAATCCCTAAATCTTTCGATAATCTTTTCCCTATCTTCTACTTCTCTCCATCGACCAATTGTCTCATTTGCCACCTCCCATGAAGAATTAGTGAGCTGAAACCTTATCTCGATTCTCACTTCATTTACTACCTCTTTGTTTTTAGGATGATAATTCACAAGGTTGCAAGTGTCTTCCAGGATTCAAGGGTGATGGAGTCAATATATGCGAGTGTACTATTTCTTTCCTTGATTATACCATGTGAAGTCCTATTGAGTATTAGATAATCAACTAGTTTTGTTCCTCATCCCTCCTTATTCAAGTTTCTTTAATTGTAACTTGATTACTTTCCTTGTTACTTCTTCTACACCTAAAGTTTCTTATCATGTTAAATAGTTGACACTAAAGACCAAACAGTTATGAAAGCCTTGGTTAAAGGCTTATGGTAACTAATATAGCTTTAGCATGTACTAATTCAAAATGTATAGCATGGATATGTTGAGCCAATTCAATATGCCAACTTCTTCGTAAGATATTGATTTTATACATTTGTTGTTGAGGAATTCATGTTGATAAAGTTTGTTTGACACATCATTGAACTTTTTCTAGTCCTAAGCCACATAGGATATGCGGTAATGTTTATCGGAATGACTAGTAAACATTTCTTTGTCATCTTAGATGGATCTAAAGAAAAATCACTCCTAGAAGCGTCTAAATGTAGGGGATTTAGTTGTTAAAATAGAGTTCACGATAATGTTTTCTCAAATTTGGTTATTTTCTAAATGTGGATGAGTGCAAATAGAAATTGGCTTGTCAATGTCCTGCTTGCAAATGCAAGGACAAATGGGGCAATTATAAGTACAGCTGTAGCGGTGATTTGTTGTACATGCGAGAACATGATACATGCACAAGTAAGTATCCTTCCACAACTTTTGTTATTGTTGTTTGCCGACACAATTTTGGCACTTTTGACTAAAATGGATAACCATCATCGTAACCCCAGTTTATTTTATCATGGCTTCATATATCTTCAAATTTGATACATTTTTGTATTGCATTTCTATGTAATTCAACCTAATAGCATTCGCTTGACGAATAATAGATGCCTAGTAGATAAGCATCAAGTTGTAGACGTTAATTTCAGAAAGTTTGGATATGGCTTTTTTGGGGTTAGCATCATATTTTATAGTACTTCATCTCATACAGTTAGGGTATTCATTTTTTGATACCAATAACTTAAGTATCTTGTTTCATGTATCAAATAAAGAATCAAGCACAACGATTAGCTGGAGCTTTTCGTGGATAATCAATCTTGGTTTAGTTGTGACCAATGTATACAAGTATAAAATCCGAGTATGCAGTTGTTTCTGTCATTATTTACTAATAAAGTACTTGTTTTAATTGCCCAACTTTGAGAGAGGGTGAACAATTCAGATTGGATTAAAATTTTTAACATGGTTTGTTTGATATGTTTGATTAAGATGTCAACACTAGTGCATTTGAGTTAAGCTGATAGAGAACATTTTACAGAGATACATGGATTCAGAGATACGAGCAATTATGGCACAGTGCATGCCCTTGGATAGCCAAGAAGAGCACCATCAGACCATCATTCGTGGTTTGATATCTAAAGAACTCGATGAATAGGGATGTTAATATTGTCCCAACTCGGCCTGACCTGATTTTGACTCGAGTTGATCTACTCATGGGTCAAAAGTGTTCGGCTCAACTGTAACTTCAAAAATGATGTCATTTTGCCAAAAACAATGTCATTTTTGACTTTTAAAAAAAATATATAAGGTGGGACAAGTTGGCCCAGGGGCCACGGGCTGGACCACGGATCGGTCAGCCCGTTGTTGGCTCGAGCTTGGTCATGAACGACCCGACCTATTGACATCCTTATCAATGAAGAGCGAAAAGTAGTATTTCTATAAGCTGATGTTTGATTGATGATCAGGTAATTCTTGCCCTTGGTCACTCCTCTGTATTTACAAGGTACATATTTTGTAAATGATGCTGATAAATCTCAGCAGCACTCAAATGTTCATATTGATGATACCATTGTATAGTAATTAGGATTTCAGTTTCTATTATTGTTCTTATAGGTCACTAACCATGTTGCTTTTTCTATTATCCTATAATAGTTAGGATTTCAGTTTCTATTAACCACCATTATTGATGGCTTACATTGGCTTTGCAAAATCGTGCCACAATAGTAACCAAGAAATCAGACCAATCATTTTCGTCATATTAATTTACTCATTTCACTTGCCAATAATTTATAGCAAAAGTGGATAACATCCATTATGACACAGTTGCTGCTGGGAAAAAATAACTAACATTCGAGTCTTGCTCATCCACCACAAAGTGACATTGGAGGAAAACCAACTCTTAAAGATTCCAATGCTTCCTCTAAAATCGTATCTTTCTTTTATTCTACCTTTTTAGTCTTGTTCAACCTTTTATCAGTCAAGTTGTATTGATGGAAAACAAAATGTCGAGTGTTTTAAGGATGACTTGTGCAAATGCATTTAGTTTTCTGTCCTTGTCCCAAGTCATAAGGTTTTACCTATTTCCAGTTCAATTTGATCTGATAAATATAAAGCACAATCGTTGTGCCACTGTAAACCAAAGGAAATTATCAAACTCTTCTATTTCGAGTTGACGAGGCGGCTTAACTTATACAACAAGGAATAGAGAATACAAAAAAGAGAGACATCAAAAATGAGTGAAAGAGAGTTTCAAGTACCTTAATATAGTTCCCACAAGTTTAGGAAATGAAGCTCTTTGCTAAAAGGAATAGAAAAAATAATTAACAAGAACACTCCATATATAAATCAGTCAAGAAAATCATATTATGTGGGTGTAGAAAGATTCTACTTGAGATACCAAAAGCAACTCTGTAAGGAATATTATACTTGCTATAACTGCAAAAAAAAGAAATAGAAATCTCAAAACCAATATTTATTACACCAAATAGTGAATTAAATCAAAAATATAAATTCAATTCCTCAAATGAAAGAACTAATAACCAAATTGCATCTATAAGCAAGCACGAAATGATCATTATACTACAAGCCTTTATCAACGGCTTCTGTGGATCTTCATCCACATACTTTAAACATATTACACCTAAGACATGAATGGTCCACACATCTTCTCATTGAAATTTAACATTTTGTTTAATTCTAACCGTTTGATTTTCTAATATGGGACTTCTATAAAGCTACCGTGTCGAAAGATTATCCTTGTCTTTGTTTATTTCTTAGGTAGGGACAATTACTGTAATTCATCACCACTAATCTATGTATCATGTGAAAAATTTCTCAAATTTTACAAATAATATCTTATTTTCATATTTTTTATTACTAATTATAAATATACATGCATTCTTTTTTGAAGAAAATGAATTTCTTTAAACATTTAAGTCTTGTAGTGTATCCTATGAAATGAAAGGAATGTTCAAGTTGAAAAAACTACTTAATCATTTAAATCTTTGTTGTAAAGTCTATAAATCAAACACCTCTCGGTTGAATCATAACTGAGAAGTGATCACTCTATATCATAAAGTACAAAGCTAACATATAACAACCTTTGTCTTACCATACCATTATCATAGAAAGGAAGAGCATGCTAACTTGTCTGTCCTTTCAAGGCAAAAGGATACCATTCTCCTTTTCTGTATGATCTTAAACTTGATACACTAAATGCTAAAAGGGAACTGTCAAGAATCACCCCAAATCTTGTGACAAAAATGCTTCCTGTGATTATAAAGGACAGAAAACCACAAAAAGAAGGAAGCAAACCTGTAAAGCATAATCCACTTGATCAGAAAGCACTTATCTACTCCAATAATCCATTATGCAACCACTTCAATATAATCTTTACAATGCAGCAAACTAGAGGATCATATAATAGCATCATAAATATGTAAAACTATTCTTACCATAAGGTATTCCAACATGAAAATCTTGGACTTTAGAGATATCATTAATGTGGTCAGTTATGGAAGAAAATGTTTGCACAATCTCCTTGACTGGTTTAGGGGAGTTCTCAACAGCTGTTGATAGATATTCCTGACCCTCTTCACTAATCTCCTTAGCTAGGACATGTAAATCATTCCTGGCCTTTTCAACTTAAATTCTTAACTGCTTCAAAGTTTTATTAAAAATGATTTTAGCTTTCTTAGAGTAAACTTTGTAAGCTTTTTGTGACACACTTTGCATCTTTAACGCTTGCTCTTTGAAAGCCAAGAGGGTTTGCTTCCATGCTTCATCTGATCCTTCAATTCCCAATTTCAGATCATCCCTCTCTTTCTCCACTTCAATTTCAAAAGGCTTCTAAAATCATATGAAGAAAAAAGAAAAAAGGTTCAATCTTCACCATACGGAGTTAACAAAATTAAAATATTTAGCTCACAACCACCATATTCTCTATAAAATAAAGTTAAAAACAGAAATGAAAGAGACCCAAAATTCAATTTCCAAAAAAGAAATCAACTTTACAAAAACAAAGAGGTTTTAAACGGATTGAGAATCGAGATAAGGTGTTAGCTCATCGATTCTTTATAGGAGGTGGCAAATGAGACAATTAGTCGATGAAGAGAAGCAGAAGAAAGGGCAAAGATGGGTTGAAAGATTTGGGGATTTCTTGCGTCAGGGAGGAGGGATGAAAGAATGTCAAAATACTTGGGGATTTCATACATTTTGGAGAAGGGACGAAAGGGATTTTGTGCATCTGGGAAGAGGGATCGAAAGATAGGATTTACTCTCGTTAAAACGACTTCATTTAACTAATCAAGGTTTCGAATCTTAACCACTACTGATGTGTTTGATTAATTAGGGTTCCTAAACATGTGACAATGCCACATCAACAAAGATAACAGAGGCACTAATGTCGAGCTAGAATTGAAAAAATTCAAAGTTTGGGCATTTTATTGCTATTTTGTAAAGTTTGGGCTATAATTGAAAAATTGATGAAAGTTTGGGATTTTTTGTAATTAACCCTTTAAAATACCATATACTTCCTCCTCTTGTTAACTTAAATACCACACACTTCTTCCTCTTGTTAGCTTAATAGATGTATTATTGGGTCTTCTTGTCAATATTTAATTTTGCCTTCTCATGAAGTTTCTTTACCAATTCAACTTTCCTCTCATGATCTAAGCTACCTCGTTCATTTAACGGAATAACGCAAGATCTAAAAGAGATAGTGAGTTTAAATTCATTAAAAAAATTCAAAAGGAGTATAGTTCATAACACTATGGACAGTGTTATTATGAGAAAATTAAATGAAAAGGAAAGATTTTTTCTTAATTATTAAGATTATTACCCATTATAGCACATAATAAACTTCCTAAATTCCTATTAATTATCTTAATTCTTTCATCAATTTCTCTTGGTTCTTCCAGCAAATGTTGAAACTGAGATAGGTGGTGTTTCCTTTGATTAAGCATGTTTTAGGAAATGGGAAGAATATTTGGGTTTGGTTCAATAATTGGACAGAATTTAATCCTTTAATACAAAGTTCTAAATTATCTCGACTTACTAACATACTTCCATTTAACTCTAGAGTATCTTCTTTGAGGAATCATGAGCAATGAGTAGGAAACTTTAGAGGATTCAATTTATTAGTAGGTTATCTACCCCAAATCCTTTATACAGATAGGCAAGATGCAGTTACTTGGTTTCTAGATACCTCAGGGATTTTTACTAACAAGTCTTGTTACAAGGCTTTACAGGAAGGAGGTGAGAATGTTCCTTGGTACAATTTTCTATGGAAATGTTCTCTCAAACACAAAGCATCCATTTTCACATGGTTGGTAATAAAGAGCAGGATTCGTACCAAAAATAGATGGTTTGGAACTTATGACCTTATATGTGTGTTTTGTAAAGAGAATGAAAAAGATCGAGATCACTTACTCTTTCAATACAGCTACTATAAAGTGGTTTGTAGCAAAATTTTACTCCTATATTCGGTTACTTGCATCAATTATGATTGGATATCAACTCTTAATTGGATCATATATACCGTGACCTAGAAGGTGCATAACGCCCTTTTGTACAAAACAACCTTCACAACGACTATTTACTTTCTATTGAAGGATCGTAATTGGAGGATATATAGGCAAGACGGATTTGATAAGTATAACCTAGTTTATAACACCATCAATTGGATCAGAGCCATCCTTATAGATAAATTTGATGAGTAGGCACTATCCATAGGAATGAAGACTAGTTGGAATATATAACCTTTATTGTTAAATTTCATTTGCTTATATAAGTTGATTTGTAGTTTGGCTTTGTAATTCTTTTCATTATGAACTCATTGTAATGTCGTGATAACTTTGCTATAGTTAATTCAATCCATTACTCAAATTTAAAAAAAACTTAAAACAAAATCTATTAAAAGATCTACCTTTATTTCACTAGGTCTGAATAATATATGGCATTAGACTCAAGATTTAGTTTGTTTACAAGCAACACATTTTTCATACATTCTTTTTATATCTATCCTTATGCGTAGCTAAAAGAAATACTTGCTCAAAATCTCAAGAATCTTTTTAACTCTAAAGTGTCTACAAATAACATATCTTTTATACATTCTTTTTATGTCTCTCCCCATGTATAGCTAAAAGAAATACTTGATCAAAATATCAACAGGCCTTTTAACTTTAAAGTGTCATATTTAACCTTCCTTATATGATTCTATCACAATTACTCTTTTAAGGAATTATTAGACACGCATACTTATTTCTTCCTAAAAAAATTCTTCACGCCTATAGAACTTTCTAGATGTATAATGCTCACATACTTTTAAAACATTATCAAAATTAGGATCATCAATATATAGATCTCTAATATGCTCAAATCCATTAATTTAGTATGCAATTTGATATAAACCTCATCAACAAGATTAGCGAGGTTTGATACCAATATGATAGGACCAAGGATCATTCTATTATGATAAGTTTGATCCAAGAGAAAAAAATAAAAAAGCATAAAGGAAGGATAAGAATTTTATATATATAAAAAAGGAATGTAAGTGATAAGATTCTAAAGTTGATCACCACTAGCAACCTAGATAAGATTTTTAGTTATTAGAGAACCTTAAATAATAATTTCTTTAAGAACAAAGATGAAGAAATCCCTCCCAAGTTAGTTTGATTGAACAAAAATGTAAGATGTCCATTACTGTTATATAAAAGCTTTTATAGACACAAAACTCTAAAACTAGAAACTTAAAGGAAATAATAACATTGATATAATCTAATTAGGAAACAAGTAACTTTGAAAGGTAAGTCAATCTATATCTTTATAGAGGTTTTAAATTTAAAAATTAAAAAAAACACAAGTCCAACGCTGATCCATTTTCTAAAGTCAATGATTGTAAGGCCCCAACATATACCCTGGAAGTATTATAACATATATAGGGTGTATTAAGAAGTGAACTTAACGAATTAAGTGCATCTAAGTATAGTAAGAGACATAATGGTACTTAATATAAAAGACATGGGTAAATGGGTAATTTGTTCGTGTCGGCATGGACATACGTATTTAGAGATGAAATATGTATGAGAATTTTTAATATGTTTGTTTGGATTTATGAGCGTGATGTGAGGGAAATTGATAAAAGAAGTATTCCATAAGCAAATGGAATGTTGTTGATTAAATTGGATATGTTTTTGCGTTGCTCTTGCATGATAAGACTGAAGTTAGTTGATATAGGATGTGTATCTCTCTGAATGGATAGGTTCCACTGAACATATTTCTATAATTTGGTTATATCTTGGTCTGTAGACCTTTAAATTAGATAATTTCAATTGGAAATTAAACTAGAGACATATTTCTAAAACTTTGATGAAGGAATCAAATTTGATTCTGCCTCTAAGAATTTAAATTCTCATTTGAAGTTGAGTTTTGGCTGTTGTCCTTGTTTTCAAACAACATGTAGTTTTTAGGGTATAACTCCCGATATAATTGACAAAATTGCATGAAATTTATGCCATTAGAAAATTAAGACATAGGGGAATGAAATTAATCAATAAGATTATAGGCCAATATGGGAATTGAAGGAAGAAGAAGGACCAATATGTAATTTTTCTAAAGTTAACATATGGACCAATTGAATTAAAGTATGTGTGATTAATAAGATTAAAGCTTGTGTTTGTCTAATAGAATTGTAACACATGGTCCAATAGAGTTGTAACACATTGTCCAATGGGATTGTAACACATGATCTAATAGAATTGTAATATATAGTCCAATGGGATTGAAACATGTGTCTAAGAGTAGAAAATTCATGAAAGGGCATATAGAGAGGGGAGGTGGATGACACTTTGATGGCTTAACTTCATATTTTTCTCGTCTTCATTTCACCTTATTCATCCCATCATTTTTCATTTGGTGATTTAAGCAAGCCCAAAGAGGAAGGGAAGGAGAAGTATTAATAAAACTACATTGCCAATTTTAAGGTTTGGGACTTCACTTAATTAATTTCTGTATTTGTGTATATTTGAATGTGTAAAAGATTCATTTGGATGTGGAGTGGTTTTTGGGATGATGCTTTGGTGTTATTTTGGTGTTATCTTACATAGAATTGGATGAATATGATAAGAGAGTATCATGTAGTGGAATTCTGTCTAGGGATTGAACTAGTCATATTATTTGGGTCGTAACTCGGTCTATAGATCTCTAAATTAGGTGATTTCAGTTGCATATGAAACTAAGACATAGAAATAGAAATCTATAGAAGAGACTCTGAATTCTTGCTTTATGACATTATAAATTGAGATCGAAAATGGTGACCTGATGTTGCCCCTATTTTAGAGTAGCTTGTGATATTTAGTCTACATCTTACGATTGGGAAGTTCAAATGGTCTGATTGTTGGTGCTATGGAATAGAGACATACGGTAACAAATGTATAAAAGACTTTAAGACCTAATTTGAGCGTTTTCTATATGCATATTAAGGAACATGTGGAGTTCGTCATGTGATTTGCTTCTGGACTGATTGTTTGTCTATTTTTAGACCACTGTGGGCTTAAACCAAATTGTTATATTTTAAATTTATTGTCATTTCCAATTTTTACTGAATCTTATCCGAACCTCTTTGAATTTGTATGAAACTTTTCAAACACATAGAAATAAAAGAAATAGGACTTACCATATGTGAATTGGGTGATTGAAAATTGGAAATTAAGATGAGCATAATGCATTCCAAAAAAAAACTTACATGTACATAAATGATTTGTATGCATATTTATCACTCATATGTGTATAGTACGATTATACAAGTGTGATTTTAACACCTTTCTAATGGTGATAAGTTATGAATTGCATGTATGAACATAGATACATATTTTATAACTTGAAATATATATCGTATGACTTGTTAATATATGAATTGTGAAATTGGCAAATGGTTAAAGGAAATGTTATAGTGCCTGCTCTATTGTCTTGGTGGTGGATAGATAGGCATGCCTACAGGGTTACAGTGCAGCTACTACAATTTGACACCAATGGTGTATTTATTTGAGACTATAATGTCTCCACAGTTTAATGCCTGTGGGTATCCACAGTTTGACACTTTCAAGTATCCATAGTTTGATAATTTCGGGTATCCATTGTTT
>JANQAP020000119.1:1324608-1337885 GCA_026874005.2 Erythroxylum coriaceum
TTTTTTTTATAAAAACGGAAGAATTTGTAGTTTCGGATTGATACAATAGCATGTATATAAAGTCAATCGGGTATTCCACACTAGACAAGTCCTATACGACAAGTTCGATCGAGAGAGCGTAGATAGGAAGATTCGAACATAAGATTTTTTGACCCCATATTCCCCACTTCACCAACTTGACCATCCCTTAGGAGACTATAAAATGTAATATAATTGAATTTAAATTTTAAATTGGTCTAAGAAAAAAAAAACTCTGGTTAAAAAGCTTAATTAATGTGGTCGGTTTAATAATAAAAATTTTGAACCGTTCAACTTTTTGATTCAGTTTTCAATTTTTTGTTCAATTTATTTTTAACTCTTGTTGTTAAAAACTGATCAATTTATTAATTAATTGGTTAATTTTTATTAATTAATATTTTTTTATAAACTAAAAGATTTCAAAAAAAAATATTTAACAATATCTTTTTTAATTAAACTTTAAATTCTTTGATGAGTAAGAATAATCTCTTTTAATCATATTTAAAAAAATTTTAATCCGATTTTATGACAATCTAATACCGATTAAAATTCTTAAACTTTAATTTTTTTGTTTTACTGGTCTAACTTCTGGTTTGATTTTATCTTTAAGTTTTATCTAATATGTAATTATTATCAGTGATAAAAATATAACTACATTAACAACCAAATAAGTTTTTGTTTTTATTAGGAAGGAAAACATAAATAAAAAAAATGAAAACTACATCAGAAAAATATAAGTAAAATCAAACGGCCCCAATTCTTGGATTAGTAAGAACAATCTCTTTTAATCATATTTTAAATTTTTTAATATGATTTTATAACAGTCTAATATCGGTTAAAATTTTTAAATTTTAAATTTTTTGTCTTACTAGTTTGACTTTTAAAACATTGATAAAAAATTTAGATTCAAATTTTTAAAACTCAATTTGAGTTTTTTTGTATAATAAAATTAAATTTTAATCAAAATTAAACTTGACTATTTAAGTATAATTCGAATTTAGATTCAATAATTTTTTTGAAAATGTTAAATTATTAAAAATTAGAGCTAATCCTACTTAAAATTAACATATTAAATGAATTTGAATTCAAACTCGAGTATTTAATTCCAACCGGGATCGAATCATAGGGCGCTCATCCCGACCCATTTTTACTTGTAAAGGGCCGTTTCAATTATAAGAATCTGTTAATAAGGCCTAGGCCTTGTAAGTATGTATGCATAAAGTCAGTATTCATATATCAATATGTCTTCTGCTTGAAGTCACCATTTCAAAGTCTAGCATTGATCCTTGGACATATCTGAAACTTTGTAGTTGAAAAGCAATAAGATTTATGGTAATGGAAAAGGAAAGTCTTTGTCTTGACATGTGAAGAAGAAGAAGAAGAAGAGCATAAAATAGAATTAAGGATTGGAAGAGGAAAAGAGTGTTTCTGACTTGGAATGTTAGAAAATTAAGGATGACAGAACAGAAGCAGAAGCAGACACATTGGATTCTACTTTGACTAAAGAAAGTAAAAAACAGACATTAGCAGAGTTCAAGAGTCCTGCTTTTACTCCTTCTGGTCTCCCTCTGGTGTGTGTGTGTGTGTATTCGCCATTAAAGAAGCACTTCAAAAGTTCTCATCTTTCTCTGTGTCATTACTTTACTCCTTTTATTATTACTCATCACTAACACCAACCCCATCTCTCCTCTGACCCCATCATTAATGTCTTCTTCTTCTTCTGATTCGAGAGCTTCGAATGTGTAAACTCATCAATACTCTCCCGCCCTTGTCGCTGCTTTTTCCGGCGAACTTACCGCCTTGATTCCTTGCTTCTTGGTCACAGAACCCGGGAACAGTATACGGTACACCCTCCATTTATTGACACCACCACCACCACCACCACAAAACAACAACTTGTTTATTTTGGCTTTGTCTGAACCTTTTTCTTTTCAATTTCGAGCCTTTTTCGTCTGTTTCTGTTTCAATGCCACTTTCTCTCCTGTTCCTTGTTTATGGTGTTTGTTGGGTCTTGAGTGGATGAAAGGCGAGTGCTTTCTCGTATCTGTTTGTGTGTTTTGAGTGAGTGCCACCATTTTTAGTTTTCTCCATTTGAATGTGAAAGAGGAAAGTGGTTTTCTTTTTTGGTTCATTGTAGGTGAAGCATTCTCTGTTATCATTCGATCTTTTTTCTTCTGTTACTCTTGAAAAGTTCAGCTCTTTATTGTGTCCTGCCTCTACGTTCTTATGAGAGGAGGAAAGTTTCCATCTTCTCATTTGTGTCCAAAAAAATCCCTCTTTTTTCTGTTCTGAGTAGTATCCTCCATTAATATTTTGCATCCGAAGCTTCCCTTTTGATGAAATTTGGTTTTCTGTTCTATACCCTTCGAACCCGACAAGCGTTTGGTGTCATCATTACTTGTCCAGATAATTTCTGGTTTCTGTTTCGATGGTTTTTTTTTTTGGTATCAAGTTCTATAACCTCTTGTTGTAATGAAGCCTTAAGCTCAAAAAAAAAAAAATCCGACCTTTGATCAAGTTCTGGAGTTGTAAATTTGAAGATGCTACCTTTCAAACTCTTCCTTTCTTTTGTTTTAGCTTCAGTGTTTGCACAGTCATTGGACCCGACATTGAACGATGATGTCTTCGGTTTGATAGTCTTCAAGGCTGGTCTACAAGACCCCGACTCTAAGCTCATATCATGGTCCGAAGACGACGACACTCCCTGCTACTGGGTCGGCGTCACATGCGACCCACTGTCTCATAGGGTCACAAAAGTGGTTCTTGATGGCTTTTCTCTTTCTGGGCACATCGGTCGTGGACTTTTGAGGTTGCAGTTTCTTCAAGTTCTGTCCTTGTCGAGCAACAACTTCACTGGAACTATAAACCCGGATCTAGTTCGACTTGGGGGTTTGCAAGTTGTTGATTTGAGCGACAATAGTCTCTCAGGGACAATCCCTGATGATTTTTTCCGGCAATGTGGGTCGCTTAGATCTGTTTCTTTTGCTAGGAACAACCTTACAGGGCAGATTCCTGATTCATTGAGCTCCTGCTTGGCACTGTCAACTGTTAACTTTTCATCTAATCAGCTTACTGGAGAATTACCACCTGGTTTGTGGTCTCTAAGAGGGCTTCAGTATCTTGATTTGTCGGATAACTTCTTGGAAGGAGTAGTTCCAGAAGGAATAGCCAACTTGTATGATTTGAGATTGATTAACATGCAACAGAACAGGTTTTCTGGTTCGGTTCCAGCTGACATCGGAAGGTGCTTGTCTTTGAAACAAGTTGATTTTAGCGAGAATTCTCTGTCTGGCAGCGTTCCTGAATCACTGCAGAAACTTACTGCCTGCAATTCTCTTAGATTGGGAAGAAACTCACTGACCGGTGAACTTCCTGGTTGGATTGGGGAACTTAAAAATCTTGAGACTTTGGACTTCTCTAGCAATAGATTCTTTGGTAGGATTCCAGATTCCCTGGGAAGTCTTTATTCATTGAAGGAACTAAATCTATCCTTGAACCAGTTTGTTGGTGGGTTGCCTGATTCTTTTGCTAATTGCCTCGACCTTATGAGCATAGATGTTAGTCAAAACCGTTTGTCTGGTCATATTCCTTCATGGATTTTCAAGATGAGCTTAAGAAGTGTGTCACTTTCTGGTAACAAGTTAAGTGGAACATTGAAGTATCCTTCAGTTACATCCATGACAGCTTCTCTTGGAGGTCTTCAGGTACTGGATCTATCTTCAAATGCCTTATCTGGTGAAATTCCACACAATATTGGGGTCCTTAGTGGCTTGCTGCTTTTGAATATATCCAAGAACCAGCTCTTGGGATCTATTCCATCGAGCATAGGAGAACTGAAGGCAATGCAAGTTCTTGACTTGAGCAATAATAGGCTCAACGGAGCCATTCCTTCTGAGATTGGAGCAGCAGTTTCACTCTTGGAACTCAGGTTGGAAAATAATGTAATAACTGGGAAGATTCCGACGGAAATAAAGAACTGCTCCTCTCTAACATCTTTGTGAGTTGTCGCTTGCTTGAGTTTCATGCTTTACATTTCTGTTTTCTGGTTCTTCCCTCTGTTGCTTCCAAGTTTTTGGTACTGGTTATGAGTAGCTGTGATGCTAGTTGTAGTTTAGTGATTTTGATTGACATCATCACATTTATAGCTTACGCTCTAGGGTCGGACTGATTAGCTATTGGTTTACATCATGTTTTTTTTATTGTGAATCTCTTAAATGTCGTGCCCATCTTAGTCCTGATTAGAGGTTGAACCATTGGAGTTTAATTGTTAAATGTGTTTTCACATTTACGTGAATTATTGTTAGCAACCTATCGACAACTTCAGGAACATATGGAAACATTTCTAGGATTCGTATTGATCGTGGGTTTGTCAAACTGAAATATCTATATAATGCAATGTGTATGTAGTGGCATTTGTTTTGATATTTGTATAACTTTCAAACTAATGAAAATGCTTGTGTTAATATCTCCTTTTCTTAGCTTGTTTTTAGATTCATAATTTATCAGCAGTTTCTCGTTGCAAATTCTAACTTTCCTCTTGTTTTCTGCTGGAAAATTTTCAGGATCTTATCTCATAATAATCTCAGTGGTTCAATTCCTGCAGCCATTGCAAATCTAAGCAGCCTCCAACATGTTGACTTGTCTTTCAACAACCTTTCAGGAAGCTTACCCAAGGAGTTGACAAATCTTTCACACATGTTATCCTTCAACATCTCCCATAACAACCTAGAAGGTGAGCTACCGCTCGGGGGCTTTTTCAACACCATTTCCCCTTCATCTGTTTCTGACAATCCGTCTTTGTGTGGATCTGTTGTCAACCGTTCATGCCCTTCAGTTCATCCAAAGCCCATTGTCCTCAATCCAAACTCCTCTGGTTCCTCTCATGGCTCTTCTTTAAGTCAACGTCATCGGAAAATTGTTCTCAGTATCTCCGCCCTTATAGCTATTGGTGCAGCTGCGTCGATTGCCATTGGTGTGATAGCTGTTACTCTCCTCAACATCCACGTGCAGTCCTCCAGGTCAAATTCTCCTGCTGCAATCACACTGTCAGGTGGGGAGGATTTCAGCTGTTCCCCTACTAATGATCCAAACTACGGAAAGCTTGTTATGTTTTCTGGTGATGCTGATTTTGTTGCGGGGACCAATGCACTTCTCAATAAGGATTGTGAAATTGGTCGTGGTGGGTTTGGAGTAGTTTACCGAACAATGCTTCGAGATGGGCGTTCAGTTGCTATAAAGAAACTAACAGTTTCAAGCTTAATTAAATCCCAAGAAGAGTTTGAGAGGGAAGTGAAGAAACTCGGAAAGATCAGGCACCATAATCTCGTGGCATTGGAAGGTTATTACTGGACTCCATCCTTGCAGCTACTTATTTATGAATACATTTCTAGTGGGAGTTTGTACAAGCATTTGCATGATGTACCCGGTACAAACTGTCTCTACTGGAGACAGAGATTCAACATAGTTTTAGGAATGGCGAAAGGTTTGGCACATTTGCATCGGATGAACATCATTCACTACAATCTAAAATCAACCAATATTCTTATAGATGATTTTGGTGAGCCAAAGGTTGGGGACTTTGGCCTGGCAAGGCTGTTGCCAATGCTAGACCGTTGCATCCTAAGCAGCAAAATCCAGAGTGCACTGGGCTACATGGCTCCTGAATTTGCTTGTAAAACTGTGAAGATAACAGAGAAATGTGACGTGTATGGTTTTGGTGTCTTGGTGTTGGAGGTGGTGACAGGAAAAAGGCCAGTTGAGTACATGGAGGATGATGTGGTGGTGCTCTGTGACTTGGTGAGGGGAGCATTGGAGGATGGTAGAGTGGAGGAATGCATCGACGGTAGACTTCGTGGAAATTTTCCAGCAGATGAAGCTATTCCGGTGATAAAACTCGGCCTTATTTGTGCTTCTCAAGTACCATCTAACCGACCGGACATGGAGGAAGTTGTGAACATTTTGGAGCTTATTCAATGCCCTGCAGAGGGCCAAGAGGATATGGAATGAATTGAACTTGTATAGTTCGACAACAAAACAATTATTGCTTCTCTCCGGTGAAGAAGAATCCGTAAGCAGAAGAAGAGGACATATTGAATTCTGTTGCATTTAGGTTCTTGTTTGTTTTTGGACAGAACAAACAAATAAAATTTTTTCTTTTAAATATTTCTTGGTTTCTGTTGTGATGCTACCTGTTCTGTTATTTCTGAATTCAATCCTGTTTCGACTGGATTCCTTTTCACCGGCTCAATATGGTGCTGTTTACCATTTTATACAAGTTGTATGTTTTTACATTATGGACTATACTAGACTGAAACTTTTCCGTATTCATTACTTCACTGTGTTGCTAGTAATCCCCAACTAATTGTTCAATTCAAATCATGAAAGGCTTAGGGGAGTAAAGGTTAATGCAGTGACTAGTTCAGTAACAAGAAAAAGAAATAAAACCTGAAAGTTTTTCTCCATTGTTTAGTGTATTGACTCTTGGAGAAATGTTCTGCAAACTGGGAAAATGAGAACACAACAAAAAGCAGCAAGTGAACATCTCCTATCAATAACATCATGATCAAAGGCTTAGGTTTAGGCTATTCCTTTATTCATACTCCAAAGCCTGAACTTTACCCTTTTTGTGCTAAAAAAAGCATCTTCTTTTCTCAAATCTATAATCAAAGGCATACCCTTTTGTGTGTATAGATTGTAATTGATGTCAATATACAGTAATAACCCCACCAATTTGTGTGTATAGATTGTAATTGATGGCAATATGCCGTAATAATACAACCAATTTGTGTGTATCGATTGTAATTGATATCAATATACAGTAATAACACAACCAACTAACTCCATGAAAGTTTTTATCAGACAAGGTGTCTGCAGTATCTGCAAGTAGAGTTGATGATTAACGCTTAGATGTCAAGTTTAAAACTTAATCAAATCGTTCCTTGGACCCCACAACGCAGAAACAAAACTGAATGAGGAGGAGGTTTTTGGACATCATCAAAGCAAATCACATGGGGTTCCTGAAAAAAGCTCCTGATGCACTTTTTGGAGTGGCAAAAGTTAGTGCATGGCAATCATTTTGTGGTTTGAAGTGGCAACTTTTTCATGATTTTCAATGCTCCTGCCGTGCGAAGGAGAAAAAGTTTTAAGCATGTTCTTGGAACATAATGCGCCTTAAACACTGTATCATTTCACTTCAGCCAACTTGTCAGGAGAAGCCAATGAAACAAGAAATGAAAATGGAAGGTTCTCAAACCATAGAACATAGCATCTGGCAGTTGATCCAAGTCCCTTTTCAGAGCCCCAAAACATAGATCTTTTTTTTTTTTCAAATTTATAGACTTGTCCCTGTAAATTTTTGGTAAAGCTACATATTTTAAGTTCAGGATACAGGGTTTTTGTCAGAGGCGTTCTTCTGCTATATAGTGACTAAAAAAGAGCCATAAAGGTTCATTCTTTATCAGTAAGTTGACAGTTGAATCATGCACAGTTTACCCACTTCACACTGTCCAAAAATATTGGGCATAACTAGAAATTCTCTCACGGTTGAGGAGGAACCAAGCACAGTACATGGGCTTCCAGGCTTAGTTTGGACTGAAGCGGTAACTGAAATACTTTAGTATCAATGCATAACTAAGCATTCCAATTGAGGCTTATGACAGACGGTAAGGAAATTTCATGCAGATGGACAATACGATATAAAAAGAAGGCAAATCCAATATCAATTCTACTATGCAGAGAAAATCCGACTCTGCAGTAGAGAGAAATTTATTTTGGATTGAATGTGCAGAGTGGATTTCCCGCTTTAGACTGAGCAGAAAGCTGGAATCGACTGCAAATACACTGTAGGCTGAGGAAAAGGTAGAACCCACCCGGACTCCCGGATTATACCTAATTGCGAAAATACCTCGACGATTTCCTGCTTTACAGATACTCCGTAGGTAGATACACACTGGCATATTAAAGAAGCTATAGACGAAAAATGTAGGGTTCAGTTTAGTGCTTTCCCAGAATGGAAAATGTAATTGGACATGACTAACATAAAAAAAACGGGAATCTTCCACTCAGATGGGCAAAATTGAAACAATATTTATACTTACTGAAGGGGTGCCAAAAATGGAAAATGCAAAAATCTCAAACTGTAGCCAAAATGAATGTACATGTTACAAAGTAGAGAGACGTATCACTTCTTGACTTCAGAAATGAAATAGCCTCTCTGACCGGTTGCTTCTGTATATCTAATGTCAACCTGCAACTGGAGGATGGTTTATATTTCCCTACATCTATTTTGTATATGTGATCTTTTCAATTTTCTTCCACCTTCGGTCATACTGCATCAGTTTTTTTTTTATCTTCCCATGGAAAAGGGACCCTAATCATCCCAGTCATTATCCCATCCATCTCGGTTTGAAGTTCGAGAGCTAAGGCCATTGGCTGAGATGCTTCCTGTGTGACGTGCAGCTGGTGTCTTCACCGCATTTCCGTCATCCCAGTCATCATCCCACCCTTGATCCCAACCTTCTGCTGTATCAGCATCATTTACCAAAACAGATTCTGAAATACCCATTTCAAGCTCCTGATATGGTATTTCATCCAGTCGTCTCCTCTTTCTGAACATGCAACAAGCCCACGTTCCTCCAAAAATCACAACTGTTACAATTAGAAAGTAGGCACCATTGACTGGTGTAACTAACTGGTCATAAGAAGGGAGTTGCACATAAAAATTCCCTTGAGATGTACGAGCATTTAAGTGCAGACGGCATTCCCCATATCCGGACTTCAAAACTATACCAGAGCCGTTACCTAGAGTTAAATTCATCTGAAACCAGAAAGGAAATCTTAGCTGTGAAAACGATCAATAAAGATGCACATAGCTGATTAATTGCAAGTGTTCTATCAACAACCTTCATTTTAACTATTTTGATCTTCCTCATATTAAAATTTTATAAGCTTTCACTTTGTATCGACAAGCTATCTTGTTTCTCAGGATAGTCCAAAGCAAATTAGACTGAAATGACAAAGTAAGCAACTGGACCTTTGTAGTTTTGTGCTTGGATAGTTCAAATGAAGTGTTATCAGCAGGATTTGGAGCCGAAAGATTCACTGTTAAATTTTCTTCTCCTTCATTTTGAATTAGAATAACCAGTTCTTTTGAACCTACTCAATAAAACCAGAAATGAAGGTTAGATGAAGAGCACTTTAAATCAACGACCAAGTGCCTGCACAAATAAGTAGAATGTTGTATCTATAGCCATAAATCAAATTATTTCAATGCATCAAATCCTCATATGCTATACAAAAACTAATCGTCACTATTGAAATGGAATGATAGCAGATTTGGATACTACGAGCGGGATTCAAACAAGTATAATTATACTCTTACACTTGCTATTCACTACTATACATATCATATCATCAGCACCAATTTACATAATATAAAGTTGACAGAAATACGTCCACTAAATTCTAATCCCTAAAGTCTCATGGTCTTGCAGAAATCAAGACAGGTTTTTACTCATATAGCAAACTCTAGCCTACAGAGGAACCGGTTTTCAGCAGGCAAAACTTAGATTGTCCGTAAGAAGTTATTCAGGGAACAACTTGGAAAATACATAAATGATGTTTCCTTATATATGGGTATGTGAGATTTATGGAAGAGAGACAAGCAAAAAGTGTCTAGTTTCCACCTGCAAGTGTGCTAGTATGAAAAACATGAAGAATGAAATCCATTAAAAAATGAAACCAAACATCCAGGAATGATGTTGTGAAGTGTAATGTCCTCCAGGAGAAAAATGCTAAGGAATACTTGTAAATCAAATAATATCAGTCTAGTTACAGTTAATATCTCCGGGTGATACCCGGATCAGTCTTCAATTAAGACAACTGTAGAGTTCATCGAATTGCGGAACCATTTATCCACTAGCTACTATCTAAAAAAGGGCAATTAATTACTATCTAGAAAGTGGGGGATGGGACATCTAAAGGTTGATCCATCTATGATTACATATGATACCAGTGCAACTAGAGTAACAAGGATACTCGATTTTCATTCAAACGCTTAAGATTCTGCAAAACCACAACCAACTAATACTCATTCTCTTCTGCTATCCTAGACAACGTACCACTAAAACCAGCAAAAGCTTGTTGTCTCATAATGCAACTAAAGCACCCATAGCTTGGCATCCCTGAGTACAACTAAACGCCATTTAGTGGAACCACCCAATTTCCATATCAAGATCACTTCACCAACACAACCAAAAACTTGCAACTTGCAGCATGTCTACGCAACTATACATTATAGCAGTTATGTGAAACAGTACAAATCACACAAATCATGGTTCACCAGTTTCAAAACTAAGAATGCAAGCGGTCAACGATCTCTGGTCCTTGCATCTTTTCAGCACTCCGGTACAACTCTCGGCAACTTCCGGCTGTGAATCCGTGTTACTCCTTTCCCCACCTTCCTTCTTTTGATTCTCTTTTGCTCCACTATCCTTGCCACCATCCGACTTGGAATTGGAATCAACCTTAGTTGACTTGTCTTCGGGCACCTTCGGATCATTAGAGTTCACGTTTGATGTCTTGTTACTCAGATTTGGGACGGGACTTGGCGATGGAGAAACCTTGAACCAAACGAACAACCAAAATTACGGAACTCAAATCAAATACGAATCACAAAACAACTGAAAAATTTATATTAAGAAACAAAAAACAATTACTTGGAATGAGCCGGTCGTTTTGTTAGGAGATGATTCGATCAAGTGACGAAGCGTCGAGAGGAAGGAAGCGTTGGAAACATCCAACGCGACAAAAAGCACCAAGATTGCAACCACTACTCTTCCATTAACGCCACCCATTTCAAACCCTAATTTCCCCAACTTCTCTCCTGCTGATTAGATCCCAAGATGATAGCTTTTTGCCATGATTCTTCAAAACTTGAGAAACCCAGATCGTTTATTCTTCAAAAGAAATAATTTTGAATCGACAGAAACAATCGAAAGCGTATAATTTACGCAGAGGTAAGATCAGAAGATACAGGTTGAAAGCTGACAGAAGTCGAATAGAGTTAAGAGTAGTGCAAGTTGTAAAATTTATATGTACTGCGGAAGATGGCATGTTTCAATCATGGACCTTTTTAAGTAACAACAACCACAGAAACCGGCCTGGCCTAACCAATTTTTTTAATACTTAATATAAAATTTTAAATTTTGATATTAAATTAAATTTAAATAATCTTAATTCAATTTAATAATTTAAAATTTTAGAAGCATTTGTTAGGGTGACAAGTTCAAGAAAGGAATCAGTAATCCCTCTTAATCAGTGATTCACTGAGGCGGTGACAAGGAGGATTCACACGTAAGATAGGTATTTCTATTGTTATAGTGGCTGAGTTTTGGGCAGCAATTGATATAGTGCGCTTGGCAAAGCTCGTGGAGATCCGTCAAGCTATCTTAGAATTGGACTCGAGCCGTCGAGCGTGACATTCATCCTCATTACACAATCCGCGATAGGCTCACACTACACTAGGGGACTCCTTCGAGCCATCTAGGAGGCGACGAGTAGGATATCGTCATTCACGTTTAGTACGTGTATCGCGAAAGCAATAGTTATGTAGGCTGGTCAGCGAATTATGATTTTTCTTTACAAGGCCACTATGAGCAGCTTTACTAACCACCGAGAGGCATCGTCTCACTTTTCAATAGAGATATTTTTGGAGTTTCTGTACCTCATTTCTGTGTTCTTTAAGTTGACTGTTACTAGACCATTAGCTTTTTATTTATCGGAAAAAAACCTTTATAGTCTAAAATACAAAATTTGGAAAATTTTAGTAATACGTAGCCTTACGCTCATGCTAGAGAGTTATTTTTTAAAAGAGTCATAGTTAAAAAAATAGGAGTAAAAAGGAGAAAGAAGCTTGAGAAGTATTAAAGCACTTTAGTGCAACAGAAAATTGTCTTAAAGAGACCAAGACAAGGACGGAATTATACACAATTTCCTTTTTACAAGGGAGAATACAGCAAGAGCTCAGATAGCCAACTACATATGCTTCAACTTTCTAGGACTCAAATGTTCCTGCAAAGTGGGAAGTAACTTTTAGTTGCATTACATCCAACGAATAATATAGTTAGTATATTAGAGACTTCCATTTTGCTTATTTATTAGGGTCAAGTCAAGTAGGCAACTGCAGATTTCAAGAACCTTTTCAATTTCTCTGCAGACTTGCCTACACGACTCCTCGTTGATGGGATCGATTCAAGTGATGCTTTAGTTCGAATTTGTTTCTGCTGAAAAGCAGGGAAATAACCCTTTTTAGCTTCCACCTATAATTGTGGATGGAGAGGGAAACAACAGGATCAATGTGAATGCACAACAAAGTGAAAATGGAGGAGATTGCGGTGATTCTCAGAAGAATTGGACCAGTTCGAGAGGGTGTCCTTTGAACTGCAGCTAAACCAAGTATCTGGTTCTCAGCTTCCAAGTATCATTGATTGATCAGGCTCCAGAGCCATTGACCAGACAGTTGAAACAAGGACGAAGCAGAAAATCCTGAAAAAGCTATTCAGACATATTCTTAGTAGGAATAGGGTTGCCAGAGATAAGAATGGTTCTGCAGAAATGGAAGCCGAAGGTCCAGACCCCAGGGACAGAGAGCTTAAGTCCTGCAAAACTTTCAGTAGATTGTTAAGGTTCTGAGTGGTTTCAGACAGGAACATTTGATGATCCCTTTGGACAATTCAAAGTCCAAACGAACTGTGATAAAATAACATCATTTTAGTAAATTATATCAAAATGATATCATTGTATCTAAATTGGCTTGGACCGATCAGGCAGGGTCAGACCAGCTCCTCTAAACTTAAAATCAAGCTATGATATTTTGCGATGAGTTTTTTTAAAATTTAAGCTGCGTTTAATTCTGCGATGTGATGAAAATAAGTATTTATTTACCGTAATTTTTAAGCGCAGTCATATGTTTGAATTTGTGGTAAACAGCTGGAGGTTGAAAAAAAGGACGATGTCAACCCAGAAATCAATAAACAGAAAGAGAATTGCGGTAAGAAACTACTTCTGTAGTAGAAATTTTGCTTTACATTAATAACCTTCACTACAAGTATTTTTTTTTATTATACTCTTAATTAATATGACTAATAATATATTTTTATGAAATATCTTATTTACTAAATTTAGTTTATTTATATTTTCTTATTTTAATTTAATATTTTATTATTTATAATTTTAAATTTATATGATTAATAATATATTTT
>JANQAP020000119.1:1373441-1386603 GCA_026874005.2 Erythroxylum coriaceum
TTTTATGTTTAGTCAATATGAGATACTCTAACATTTCCCCTCAAGTGGAACTGTGATTGGACATCCATTTATCTCTTGAAATAAACACAGTGGTAACCAGACCGAGCTGCTGAGATTGAACATCTAGACGGATAACTGAGAAATTAATAATCCGAATTAAACCTGCTATGATATCATATTAGAATTTTTAATATGGGTAGAATATAGAATCCACCAAGAAGAATTGGGCTTGGGTCAATCATTGTAAAAATGACTAGAATTATTCATTTAAATAATTGACCCTTACCATTTATAAGCCCTTTAATATTTTTATATTTAGTCAATATAAAATACTCTAACAAAACGTAAAGTCAATTATATCCAAGTTAAAATACCCTATTTTTATTAGATTATTTTAAATTTGCGTCACTTAATTTTATCCATATAAATATATAAATAAAATTTAATAAAATATAGCTAGAACTTATTCTGTTGGCGTTGTATCCTGCCACCCTCAATCCTAAGAATTATTGACTGATATTTGATATTTTTGTGTAACAAATAGAATCTTTAGCGTCACTTCTACGACTTGTACAACAAATTTCGTAAGATCATGGCCGTCACCACATTCATGAGATCTAAGTATTCTTGTACAATCATGACATCTTAGGTTAGGTTAGGTAAGGTTTGGTTGGTCGAATCGAATGTTAATTTCCACACGAGATTGGTGGAGCCCAATTCCAAACAAGCCGTAAGATCACACACAAAGGACAATGGTGGGGTCGCGATTACATGATCAAGATGATGATGATCATTATTATCTTCTCCCCCTGGGCCCCTTTAACAGGGGACAATGATGTCAAAATCCAGGCGCATTACCCACGCGTGCTGACTCAGTAGTCAGACGTGACTGCTAAGTCTTCGGGCGCGTGGGTTGGCGTTTCTCTTTCAGCGTGGTAGGTACTCTTACCTCGCATTCCGTAATATGACGTCATAAATAAGAAAATTTCAATTTCTTAATTCTTAACTCTTAATTCTGCACCTTTAAATAAAATAGATAATAAATTATAATTTTTTAAAGTTTATATGAATTATATAAAAAATTAAATTTATTTTTACTAATGTAATATATCTACTAATTTTCGTGTTTTATGACTTGTTTAATTTAAATATTTAATTAGGGATGACAAAATCGATCCGACCTGTTTTGACCCTGATTGATCGGACTATGGGTAAGCCAAGGGTCGACCATGGTCGGTCCGTTATTTTCAAAACGACGTCGTTTTTTACTTTAAAAAATAAATGTCGTGCCAAGTCTCAAGCCATGGGCCGACCTATTTAGCCCACTGGGCCACCGACCACCATGGGCCTGTCACTGACCTGACCTGGCCCATTGACATTCCTATATTTAATACATAGTACATTGCTTCTGGCTATTCAATATAAACATTTTTTTAATCTCTTTATTAATTAAGATAAAGGTTGTACATATTACTAAACCTTCCAAAACCCTGTGTATCAACAGAATTTATACTGAGTTTTGTTGTTATTATATCTCGGTACTCAATCTAAATATATTCTTGTATTAATTTTTTATTTATTTATCTGTCTTTTATCTTGTTTATGTATTTATTTATTTATTTATTGTATCTTTTGTTTTTTGTCTTTACCTTATTTTGTATTTATTATATTACTTTATTATCTTAATATATGTCTTTTATTAATTTTCTTCATTTATATTTTATTATATTTTTCTCAAAAATAGTATCTCTATCAGTTAAGATAAAGCTAAGTACTTCAAGACCTCTTCAAATTTTACGTATTAGTAAAACTTTTATTGAAATGTTATTGTTATCCTTTTTTTTTTACAGAAAAATCTGCTGCCGTTATCTTTTGAATACGCACTGAGTAAACCTTAAGATGAACGCAATAACCTATAAATTAGGCCAATTAGGTATTTCGTACTAGGCAAAACTTGTACGACAGACTCGATCAAGAGAGTGTAAGTAAGAGAATTCGAATATAAGACTTTTTGACCATATACCTCTCCACTCTACCAACTCAATCACATCTAGGGACTTTGTTGTTGTACTCAATATATATATTAAATATAAGGTAAATGTCTATTTATTAATCGTATTAATAAAAATAATATTTTAATATAATTTATATATTTTAAAAGCTAATAATTAAATTAATGTGCACTATTACTTTAAACGAAAATATCTACCAACAAAATTCCATTCAACGCACCAAATGGTTATTATTATTATCGTTAACTAACACCTGACATAAACAATTCAGTTGGACGAAGGACATTCTCGTAATTTTACCCCGTTGCACTCATTGCATGCGTAGATATTAATAATTCGGAGCCTTAGTGGCGCACTTTACGCTTCCCGCATTTTTATTTATCATTATTAAATTTTAATTACTTACAGACATGGATTATTGTAGTCGTCCACGTCTCTCTTAATTGCAATTAATAATAAGATAAAAATACACTAACCTCATCCATACTTTTATAAATTATACCCAAAAACATCTTATATTTTAAAAATCCTATAAAAATTATTATATTTCGAGCCAAAGAAAATAAAAATAATTTCACGCGTGCTTCGATAGGTTATTTATAACTCGAATTCAAATTAAAATTTAATAAAATTCAAGCCGAATAACTAGTATTTTATTTAATTGAATTTTAATAATTCAATATTTAATTAGAGTATAATTAAAATGATGTTAATTTTGTCATTAAAGATAATTTTATTTTGATAATTCAAATTCATGATTTATAAAATATGTTATCCTATTTTAAATTATTTTATTTCGTATTAATAAATGTTACACTATGTATAATTGGGTTTATTAATGAAATGAAATGTAATGTAATATTATTTCATCGTTTGATATGAGAGTTTATAATACAATAAAATAGAATGAAATGGGATAAAAGAGGAGAGTTTCATGTTACATCTCATTCTATCGTAAATAATAAAAAAGAAAAACCTCCGATTTGAAGGGTTTAGGATTGAATGTAAATGATAAACAACTTTACACTATATTACATTATAAACCTTTCATCCAAATAACATTTTACTATATTACATTATGAACCCTTACATTTTTCCCAAACAATAATTTTCTAATATTACAATTATTTACATTCTATTCTATTATAACCCATTACATTAAAAATCTTACGTCCAACCAAACATAACCTTAATGATAGTGTGCATATCAACAAAATCAATTTAGTCATCAATAGTACAGTTTAAATGATATTATTTTGACTTAATAGACTCTTTACTGAAATAGCCTCTCGACCAATTAAAGGTAAGGCTGCATACTATAGGATTTCTCCAAACCTCGTACATCATATTGAATTGTTGTTATTGTTATTGTTGCAGACTCGAGATTGTTCAGGTTGAATTGTTCTCTTCAATTAATTCAATCTTAATTTATTAAATTTTAATCAAATCAAGTTGATTACTACCTTAATTTAAAATAGAGTTATTATTAAATATATTATAAAGTGAATATTCATTTATTTATGTACAGAATGTCACTTATTGCTTAAAAAGTAATAAAAATTAACAAAAGTAAACAATAAAAAGAATTATTTTAAAAAAAAATTAAAATAAAAAGATTTTTCTTGAAATTTATGAAATTATTAAGAAAATTGATTTTTTAAACCCTAATAATTATATATAATTCCATTTTTGAAGGGTAAATGTGGAAGAAAAAAACAGAGAGGACTTAGCCGTTTCTTGAAGTATCATCGTGCATGCATTTGTAGTTGTTGTTGGTATGTTACCAACCAAACGCACACACGCACTTGCTCTCTTTCTCTCTCTCTCTCTCTAAACATTCTCTTTTCCTTTTACTTTGCATGCACTTGTTAATTTCTCTTTCCTCTCCCTGAACTGAACTCCACGCCGTCGTTTCGCTCCTCCGGCCACCCTGTGCCTACTTTCTTCCTACCTGCCTCCCGTTGGTTAGTTATTCAACGTCCATGAGATGAGTGAAGCTTTCACCGCCGACATCGAATGAGATGTCTCTGTTCTACCTACAGTCTGAAGCGGTCTTGGAGGTCCACACGACTAGCGAGAGAGAAAGAGAGAGGTCAGTCAGTCAGTTAGCTTCTGCTTACTTTATCTTCTTTCTCCTCGTCCTCGTGTTGTTATTGTTGACCGTTTTAGTTGACCAATCGATTTTGTGGTTGAATCATTGGGGGAATGAATTTGCTAGGGGATTTGTAATTGGTGATTGGATTGGGCTATTGAAGCTTAAAGATGACCAACAACTCAATGTCTAACACTTGCATGAACACGTTATGCGGAGCTTCGACGTCGACCGGGTCGATGAAAGGTTGGGCTCTGCGATCTGGAGAAGTTGCTACTCTCTGCAATAAGTGCGGGTAAGTTTCTGATTTTCTTGCTTATGCTTAACTTTACCTTTCATTTATTTCTTTATTCTTGTAATACTTAACTTTGTCAAAATGAAACATAGAAATCTCTCGAATGGCTACTTGTGAGGATTATGAGATTCTGCTTATCTCAAAGTTTTAGCGTTACCTTTCATTATTCGGTATTTGCATTAATTAATTTCTTTATCGAGTACATTTTTTTGTTCTGTTTTTCTTGATTTTCTATGGAAGTAATTGTAATATTTTTAACAGTTCTCTCTTTTTTGGTGGTTTTCTTTTGGGTCTAGGTCTGCTTATGAACAATCGATTTTCTGTGATGTTTACCATGCAGAGGATTCTGGATGGAGACATTGCTCTTCTTGTGGCAAGGTAAATTGATAGTGTCTCTATCAGGTTATTTGTAGCTTTTACTTGAATCACGATATAATTGAATTTGGCATTTGCAGCGTCTCCATTGTGGATGCATAGTTTCCATGTTTCTCCTTGAGCTACTTGATGGGGGTGGTGTGAAATGTATAAGCTGTCCTAAAGTTCCAGGAGACAACTCCGTAAGTACAAATCTCGGCTTAATGATATGTAATGCTTGAAACGTAAAATAATTGGTGACATCACAATTTAGGCGTATATGCTCTTGTTAGCTTCAAACATGCAGTAGTATTTAGTTGTAGTTGTAACTATTTGTTGTTATTAATCATTTAAACTCCCCTGCTCTATTTCTATCAATGCTTGTCATCAATAAACCACATCCTTAATATAAAAGCAACAAGGAGATTAGCATGACAAGTTTGAGGTACTTAGAGTGATTCGTATTTTCTGGTCAATGTTTTACAATTTCTTACAATATGGCAAAAATCTGCTTCTTCCTAGCACATTAGATTATTGCTATACATGGGTTTCATGCAAGTTTGTCAAGTATTCACTGTGAGATCTGTATTTGGATAGGATAAGGGAGAAGAAAAGTCTGATGGAGTTGGAACATCAAAAGTTAACAATGCCAATGAACCGCAATTTACTACCGACTCCCAGAGTGATGGTGAAAGGAAGATAACAAATGTTGCTGAGGCCGATGGCATGAGACATATATTTCAGTTGCGAAATGGTGAGGCAAATGGGTTCGTTAGCCAAATGAAACAGGAAAATATTCTACTTCCTGGGGGAGATATCGGAAGCACAAGTTCACCAAATTTTGACCAAGCATCTAGTGGATTTTCACAACCTGCCAAGTCAGAGACTGGTAAATCTATTATTGCAGCAAAAGATCTACATGACCCATTGGCACAGACAAATTTGAGTATTACCCTTGGTACTTCTTTAGGAAACCCAAATTTCTTTCCCGGAACTGCTATAGATGAAAGGATGCAAAGTAAGGCATCCTCGTCACTTGCACAGGGGTTAAGGTCCCGCCATCTACTGCCCAAGCCTCCAAAGTCCAGCCCTCCTACCGCTTTAGGGGCAAATGCTGGCATGGTTTCACAGATACGTGTCGCTAGACCACCAGTTGAAGGGCGGGGGCGAAATCAACTGCTTCCACGATATTGGCCTAGGATTACTGATCAAGAATTGCAGCAAATATCTGGAGAGTATCCATCACTATGTCGTTTAAGCATCAAAGTTGCTGCTATTTGCCTGAAAAAAACCATGCGTCACTGTTATACGCGATTTGATTTCATCACGTGATTTGGTTCAATGATAAGCTCTCTATTTATGTTATGGTTGTTCCGTACCTATATAGGCTCATTGTTTTGCGATTGAACATGATTATTCAATTTCTTCCTCTTATTTCTGTTATTCTTTTTCCATCCTTATTTTATCAATATTTTTAATGTCTTTTACCTTTGGTGTTACATATTTGATTTTCAAGCCTGTCTGTCTGCTTAGATGATGGTAGCCTTAACTTGTCATCTTATAGTACAAACTCAACCATTGTTCCATTATTCGAAAAGGTTCTCAGTGCAAGTGATGCTGGTCGTATAGGTCGTTTAGTTCTCCCTAAAGCATGTGCTGAAGTAAGTTTTTTCATCTTTAAAGTCTTTTCGTTAATTTTGTTTAAAGCATATTACTTGATAATAAGCTGCTCTGCAGGCTTATTTTCCTCCCATCTCTCAACCGGAGGGCCTTCCTTTAAGAATTCAAGATGTTAAAGGAAAGGAGTGGGTATTCCAGTTTAGATTTTGGCCTAATAACAACAGCAGAATGTATGTTTTGGAGGGCGTAACTCCTTGTATACAGTCCATGCAATTGCAAGCTGGAGATACCGGTATCTTTTCTTCCCTACTGCTCTCACAGTTCTGAATGCAAGATTGACTTGGTAAATAGTATGATATCACAGTTTTGAAGTCTGTCGCATTCCTTTTCCTTTTATTCATGTTATGAAAGCTATAACTATAGATTTCGGATTGCCATTCCTTTGCCAGTATACTTGTGACATTGTCTGTTCAGTTTCTTTATCATAGAAGAATGAGTGCAATCCATGCCTGGGATTGTCACCGATTTATTCTTGTCTTCTTTTAGGATTTTGAAGTCATATGAGTCAGCTTGTTGTATGATTATATTTTCCCTAATGCAGTAACATTTAGCCGTATGGAGCCAGAAGGGAAACTTGTTATGGGTTTTAGAAAAGCATCAAACTCTATCACAATGCAGGTAAAAACCAGGTTCAATTTTTGAGTTAATAAACTTGGTCATGTAATATTGATTTTTTTAAAATTACTAAATAAGCAGGAAAGCCAGCCACCCACCATTCCTAATGGCGTTTATTCAAGTGAAAGTTTCTTTTCGGGTGTATTTGAGAACCTACCTATAATGAGTGGTTACTCTGGCCTTCTTCAGTCACTGAAAGGAAGCACCGAAACACCTTTAAGCGCACTGTCAAAACATTTGCATTCAGCTGGTGGTGATATAAGCTGGAATAAATCTGAGAAGCTTGAGGACCGGACAAGAGAAAGCTTGCTTCTTCCGTCACTGCTGGTTCCTGAAAGAAAAAGAATGCGAAATATTGGGTCTAAAAGTAAGAGACTGTTATTTGATAGCCTTGATGCGTTGGAGCTTAAGCTTACATGGGAAGAGGCACAAGATTTGCTCCGCCCACCCCCATGTGTTAAGCCAAGCATCGTCACAATTGAGGATCATGATTTTGAAGAATATGAAGTGAGTTGTGCATCTTAATTACTTCTTTTGAACATGCCTATTCATAAACATACGCGTAACTTTTGGATACTTACAATTTTGAATTAATGAAATTGGGTCTGCAAGCAATTTGAAGTTGTTTTTTTCCTGTCTTTATGATGCACAACTTGGTAGTATCACAAAATGATACAGGAAAAATGGCAGGCATGCTCATACTGAACATTTGAAGTTTACAAATATGCCATCAATTGATTCAGTCCTTTACTGGGCAATCTTTTAGAAGTCCCAGAAATTATGAAATTTGCTTAAAATTCCATGTGAACGAATTTATGATTCTTAAATCTTTTCTCTTGCAGGAACCTCCAGTCTTTGGCAAGCGAAGTGTTTTCGTAGTTCGTTCAATTGGGTAAGGATCCTGTTCATCATTTCATGTTTTCACAGCTACGTAATTATGGTCATAGATTTATGCAAGCACTTTAGCCAAATCGGGATAGTTTCTGTTTTGGTCATGAAGCAAACTTCTTGATTGCTGGTATTTCTAAATCCTAACAACATAAGTAAGATCCCAACGCTACACAATTTTTCAATGAAAGTTAGTCATTTTCATAACATCTTTATTACAAACTGCCAAACTGCCTCAGGTTCCAAGTTCCTGACAAGACTTATGCTTTAGGTTCCAAAATTCCTGAAAGACTGTTATTCGTTCGCCTACCGCAGTTTCAGATTATAGTTCTTATGATTATCTTTGTTTCTGATATTCTGTTCAGGGGACAAGAACAATGGGCTCAATGTGATAATTGCTCTAAGTGGCGGAGGGTGCCTGTTGATTTTCTTCTTCCATCCAAGTGGACATGCATGGACAATGCTTGGGATCAAAGCAGGTCAACAAAACAATCTAGCATTTATTTATTTATTATTGATAATGTGAGACAAGCAATTTCCCTGGAAATCTCATAGCAAATAGCTTCAGGTGCTCATGCTCTGCTCCAGATGAATTGAGCCCAAGGGAACTGGAGAACTTCCTGGGGCAATATAAGGGTAAGACTTATAGTGGCTAACAAATTCCCATTTTCCTCTTTCTTCTTTGTTAAATAAACATTTCCCATTTTTTTTAGGCTTTTTCCCTAGAATTGAAATAGAAAATTTGGTGATATTGTTACATTGTTCTGTATTTTGTATAGATTTCAAGAAACGAAGAATAATATGTTATAGGCCAGCTCAGGAGAATGAATCATCATCTGGACTAGATGCTTTGGCCAATGCAGCAATTCTAGGAGATGTGAATGATCCCAGCACCACCGCACCGGAGGTTGCTACCACAACCAAACACCCTAGGCATCGTCCAGGTTGCTCCTGCATTGTGTGCATCCAACCTCCAAGTGGTAAGGGCAAGCACAAGCCCACATGTACATGCAATGTCTGCATGACGGTTAAGCGTCGGTTTAAAACCTTAATGATGAGGAAGAAGAAGCGTCAATCCGAGCGTGAAGCAGAAATTGCTCTTCAGAGGAATCAGCATTTATTTGCTCCTAAAGATGAAGTAGAAGTAGAGAGCAGTTCTAAACTTGTATTGGATCCTTCAGAGAATGAAGGTAGGTCAGCGAACGATTTAGAATCTAAAAGCCCCAGCAACCATCCGTCAACCAGAATTCCTGACACCAATAAGGGACATATAGACTTAAATTGCCAACCTGAACGTGAAGAGGAATCACAGGTAGGAATCGGGTCGACCGGAATGAGCATGATGAGTCTTCTTCAAGTAGCAAGCCTTCCACTGGAGACATATCTGAAGCAGAATGGTCTTACAAGCTTGGCATCCGATCAACAAGCAAGCTCAGCATCTCAAGTGCTTGCACAAACTGGAGAGAGTGAAGGGCGAGTCCATGATGATTGCCAATTGGCATCTGGTGGTGTTCAGGAGCAAGAAAGCAGAGGTGAAGATGATAACTTCGATCCTGGACATGATCAAAGCCAAAGCGACCATGCATAGATATAGAGATACAAAGTTTCTTCTTGTATAATCATTATATTTTTCATTTGTTCTTTCTTTTCCAGGTTTGAGATTGCATGCATAGGCCTCTATTTTGTTAACATGTGTATAATACGTAACATTGTTTTTCTTCCTATAGCTTTTGTATCAAAAGGAGTTATGAGCATAATTTTATAACATCATCATCCTTTAAAACTCTCTTTTCTTTTGCTTTTCAATTTTGCATTTCTAAAAGAAAAGGGATTGTTTTGATAGGCTTGAGGTGATAACTACTCCGTCAAATCCTCTATTCCGATTATTCTTTTCAAATCATGTTCTATTAAATCTCATCCATACATTTATATAGGCTCTACGTAAATATGTGGATAAGATTTAATAGAATATGATAGGAAAATCATAATCGATACAAGAGATTTGGTCCCGATAACTAGGGCAGGCAAATTGGGTTTTACTCAATGATTAAAAAAGTCGGTTCAATCATAAGAATATTACAGTTAATTAATAAATTATTGTTAAAAACTAATCAATTTATTAATTAATGACAATGTTTTAAAAACCGAACTGAAAGTAAAATTGATAAAATAAGATATTTAAGATTTAAAAGATAATACCGATATTAGATCAACGTAAAATTGGTTAAATATTAAATAAAATTAAGGAAGTTGAAATATGATTGAAATAGATTGTCTTTACCTATCGAAAAATTTGAAATTTAATTAAAAAAAGAGATTGTTAAATAAAAATTAATTAATTTATTTTAATTTATAAAAACTTATTAATTAATAAAAATCGATCGATTAAATTGATAAATTTTTAACAACATGAGCTATTAAAGTAAATTGAACTAGAAAGTTGAAAATCGAACCGAAAAGCTTGACAGTTTAAGGTCTTTATTGTTAAACCGACAAAGCTGGTTAAGTTTTTTAATCATTGATTAATTGACATCAACCAATTAATTTTTATTTAATAATATCCATTTTTATTAAACTTCAAATTTAGGTAAGTGTAATTTCTTTCAATTATATTTCAAATTCTTTAATTTTATTTAACTTTTATCTGATTTTATAACAGTCTAATACTAATTTAATTTTTAAAAACTTAAACTTTTCACTTTACATGTTTTAACTTTCGGTCCGATTTTTAAAATATTACTTAAAACTCTCCTTTTTCTCCTCCTACCAATCCTCTTTAATAAAATATTGGGGGTTGAGTTAAACGTGAAACTAAAGCCCCAGATGCGTGATCAACTTTACTAATCATTGAGCTACTTAATGTACTACAGCATTTGACTATTAAAAATATTATATGATTTAATCCAATCCAATCCAATCAAACCACGTTATTATATTTTAACACACATGCCTTTTAATTGAGAATTAAGGACTTTTGGTAGGATGGAAAATGGATAATATCTTCTGCTTCGATTATGGTGTTTTTATTATGTTCTATTAAATCTTATTTATATAGACTTTACATAAATATATAAATAAAATTTAATAAAACAGAATTGGAACAGAGTAACTGGAACAGACTCCACATAAATATATGGATGAGATTTAATAAAACAGGGTTGGAATAAAGAAAATGGAACAGAAGATTTAACGTTGATGGAAAATGACTTTAGCCTTTGATTTTCAACCACAATCCACAATCTAAAAACGCAGAGATCTTCTGTACTAATTATTCTACTTTAATCTTATTTTTATCTCAAAATAATATCATTTTATATCTATTTATATATAAAATATCTTATTTAAATATAAAAATAAGATTAAAATCGAGTATTTTAGTTAAGATATAATTTTTTTTGAAACAGAGTAACTCGTAGTCGCTATCTTTTAGATGTGTCCTGAGTAAATCTTTATATTGACTCAATAACTTATAAATCACGCCAATCAAATATTTTACATTAGACAAGTCCTGTACGATAGGTTCGATCGAAAGAGTGAAAGTAGAGGAATTTAAACACAAAATCTTTTAATCTCAGATTCAAATCACCTGTACTTAAAAATGGTGTGCCCCTGTTTCTCATAAATCTCAACCACTTATTTTTTTCTCTCCCATTTATTGAATGGTTGAGATTTACGGAGAACAGGGCACATCATTTTTAGGTGCAGGTGATTTGAATCCTTTAATCTCATTCCCTCTACTCCTGATATTCGACCACTCCTGAAGGACTAGTCAAGAAATAATGCCAATCTGGACAAAGTCACAGCCAATGACTGTCTTGTCCTAACGTATTTTTTATTTTTTTTAATAAAAAATTATGTAATTTTAAATATCATAAACGTTTTTTCAAAACTTTGACTATCTTATGATTCTTATCACTTCAATGGAGGTGCCTTTCTTTGAAAACCGTGACACTTTCCTGAATTTACTATTTTGGACTTCACTTTCCTCCCATTTCTCCTCCCAACCCACTACTTTCTCAACTACTTAGTCCAACTGTTCCATTCATCTTTCATTATTATTGTAGGGATTGCTTCAAGGAAGATAAAGTTATGATAAATGTTCATACATTTAAGAGTATTTTATTTTTAAAAAATTTTAATTTAATATTCAAAATTTTAAAATTTTTAATCGAATGATCAATTTTTAATTAAAAGATTATTTTTTAATGATGTGGTGTTTTTACTAAATATCTATATTTTCAAAACTGGATCGGAAGTTAAATCGATAAAATAGGAGATTTAAAGTTTAAAAGGTTTAACTGGTATTAGACCGTCATAAAATCGAATAAAGATTAAATAAAATTAAACAATAACAACAACCCACAATGGAAGTCTCGTTAAATTGAATAAAATTAACGAATTTAAAAAATGATTGAAAAATATTCTCCTTATTTATCGAAAAATTTAAAGTTTAATTAAAAAATAGATTGTCAAATAAAAATTAATTAGTTTATTTTAATTTATAAAAATTAATTAATTGATCAACTAATCAATAAAATCAACAAAATTATTAAACTAAATCAAATTAAAAATTGAAAATCGAACTAAAGAGTTAGCTAGTTCAAGAATTTCACTACAAAATTCAAAATGGTTCAGTTTTTAAAATATTGCTAAATATCACGTGAATGTTTATTAGTTAGCCCTTTAGGGGGTGATCGAGTTGGTAGAGTGGGAGAAATAGGGCCAAAAGGTCCTGTATTCAAATCTTCCTATATACGTTCTCTCGATCGAGCCTGTTGTACTCGTACAGGGCCTGTCTAGTGCAAAGTACCCAATTGGCGTGATTTGTAAGCTATTGCGTCAATCAAGAGATTTATCCAGTCCGCATCCAAATGATAGTGACTACGAATTCTCCCGTTTAAAAAAAAATATTAGTTATCAAAAATTAACATTTTGAATTAAATTGTTGAAGTTTTAAAATATTAATCACTCAATTAAAATTTTTAAAATTTAGATATTTAATTAAAAATTTTCAAAAATTTTATCAGATTAATCACCAATTAATATAATGAAAAGTGTCCCAATGGACTTTCTGCTCTTTAAGGTTTCATGTTCAAGGTGAAGGATTAATATATTCTTCATAAAAAACGAAAGCTTTCATGTTTAATAAATTATTTTCATGGATAATAATTGTAAATTCATTAAAATCATAAATTATTTTCTTATAGTGTAAATGATAACTTGGTT
>JANQAP020000119.1:1397437-1412911 GCA_026874005.2 Erythroxylum coriaceum
GAAAGAGCAGATTTAATGTCCTAATCTATGTTCCTATTAATCTTTTCAAAATCAGACTCTTTATAGTTTTAAGATTAGATTTATATTAAGTCGTCTTAAAATTATTATTGAATAAATAAATAAATTTTAAATAATAAAATTATCTTTATTTTATAAAAATTAATCAATTAATTAATAAATTGATTAATTTTTAATAACAAAAATTATTAAATTAAATCAAACTGAATAATTAAAAATTAAATTAAAAAATTGATTAATTCAAAGTTTTATTATAAAATCAGCTTAACTAATTCGATTTTTAAAATATTAATCCCAATCCTCGTACTTAGTTCATAATGGTTTTTTTTCCTTCTTTTTAAGTTATGTTTATGCATTATTTTTTTAATAATAGAAGAATATATAGTCATTATTTTTTAGATATAAATTGGATAAATCATTGAAAATATGCAGTAACTTATAAATAATGCATTTTAATCATTTGTTTAATAAATTAATAATTTAAAATAAAGTAATAGGTTTGATTAATCAACATTTATAAATCATATTGTGTCTAATCATTTTTTTTTAATCACTAAATAAAAATTATAGTTCTTGACCGTAATTCTAACTTTTAAATTAATAAGTAGACGAGAGACTTGGTTTACTAATTGAATAATCTCTTGAAAAACATTGAAGTTGACCTAAAAATTTTAAATGAGTTCAAAGTTTGTTTTTTTTTTAATTTTATTTAGTTGGATGATCTCTTGAACTTGAAATTTAATATCTTTTTAAATTTAATATCGAGGCTTATTTGAAACCTAATGTAAAGTCAACGTATTTTGTGTACAAAGCTTTTTACTTTACGAGAATCGAAAGAGGGTCATAAATGTACGTAATTTTTTTTATAATTTTTACAAAAAAATTGTTTCTGTAATTTAAACTTGTGACCAAAAGTCACAAATGAGCAACTTTAGGCTCTATGATCAAACTTGAAGTAAAGTATCAATTAAAATTATTTTTTATTTTAAATATTATAAAGAATGAGTTAATCTTAAAAAAGAATGAGTTAATCTAAAATTTTAATATAAAATTTAAATTTAGACTCATTTTATAAGTCTATTTTAAATTTAAATTAGATTAAATTGAAACTTTTAAATTTAAAAAATTCAAAATTTTAAAAATCAAATTAAATGACAATTGTATTTTTGAATAAGGATTATTATTATTAAACCACGTCTATATATTTATTTAAATTTATATAAATATATAAATAAAATTTAAAGGGTAAGATTGGAATGAAACAGAAAATTTAATGAGTTATGTCAACTCAAAATTACTTTTTATTACTTTTTACTTGAGAATTGCGTCAGGTCTGAATAGAAGAGGACTGTGACTGGTGGAATCTGCCGATCTTTGACTCTTTTGATCAGGTGGCACATCCTCCAACTACGATTCTTCAATGGCAAATTTTGTGTCAGATTCAAGAAAACAACCTTCTAATGTTGTCAACTTATCATCAACTAGAGCTCTTCTGCATGCATTTATGATTGATTCATTGAGCATTAACTCGTTGCTTCTCCACTTTTAACCATTCTACAGGAACTCTGTTTTAATGTGGATAAGACAGGTTAGGTTCTACAGCTTTCCCAGAATTTACATGTTCAGAAAGGTAAGACTTTCGGTTCCTAGCTGTTGAAAATAGTTCAGGATGCTTCACTTTCAACCACATGTGAAAAGGTATTTTGAAAAAACAAAGAAAAGTTGTCACATCACAGTCATTTCTCCATCTGCCATGAACATGGAGGTAATGGCATGGATGTGACAGGGAACACAATCTCCGAGTTAGGGAAACTCCTCTCTCTGATATAATTACAAGCACCGACGAAAGGAAGATGAAACGAGAACATGGAAGCATGGACACCTGTTGGGTTGCAGAAATTGTCAAAATAATTGATGGTGGTTTGGTGACTGTGGTCCTGTAGCCTTTTGCCGTTTAGAAATTTTCAGTCTATTTCCGCCATTAAAAATCTTCTGCTGCTGCATCTAACAAATCGTACAGTACCAGATGGTAGCGTTGTGTGGCCCTATCCTCCGTTAATGCACTTTGTCTTGCTGCTTGGCACTTGGCACCATTGAACGGTGAAATTTGCCGTGTAGAAATTTTCAGTCTATTTCCGCCATTAAAAATCTTCTGCTGCTGCATCTAACAAATCGTACAGTACCAGATGGTCGCGTTGTGTGGCCCTATCCTCCGTTAATGCACTTTGTCTTGCTGCTTGGCACCTGGCACCATTGAACGGTGAAAATGTGTGAACCTTGTTAGGTTCAGGCTGTTCACTTTCCCTGTATTTGGCCTTTGATGATGATAAAATAAACCACAATCCAACCTGTTATGTCATGGTTTTTCCTAATAGTCAAAGGAAGGTTGAACCAACCTCTTCTACAAGCTGGGAAAAGAGGGAGCAGAAGCAATTTCATGAAAGATTTCACCTTTGTAAGACTTACACGACTCTTGAGGAGATTGAAGAGATACAATAAAATCAAAAGGGGTAAAGATATAATCTTTTTACATTTTACATTTTAAAATTTTAAAATTATCACATACTTCATGTACTTGCCAATGGTTCGAATAGGGTTTAGCTTAGCTTATTTGGATTGGCTTGTATCTACATCCCAGAAACCAGTTTTGACAGGGCCAATGTTCCTTCAGTTCATCCTAAACCAAAACCTCAGTTTAATACGAACATGCAAGACTGTTAATACTATAATCTTTTAACGGAGAACACGAGAAAAGAGAAGAACAAAACATCCTACGCGATTCCATATTCCTAGTTGTGGATAGAACTCAATTCTTCCACCATACAACCAGTTCCAGGAGCACCTACCGCACAATAAAAGACAACCCCTGAAGAGGACAAGAAGGGATTACTTAGCCTTCATCTTATTACTTCATCACGTCTTCACAGCATATAAACAGATGCATATTCAAACATAAGAGAATCATCAAATGCAAGATTTGCAACTCCATCCCGACGAAGACAAAAAGACAGATCAACAAATGTAGTTGGAACGTGCTATACGAATTACCATATCCTTGGTGACACAAATCAGCATTTCTTAATCTAGCAAATGACAGAATCTAGCATATGTATCCTCAAGGGGTTCAGGAAACTGAAATCATTAGAGCGCGCGTGTTTGTGTGCTGATATAGAAAACGCCATATCCAGACACTTGCCGTATCTAATTACCGATGCTCATCGCATAAATATGCAGCTACAACATTTTTACTTGTACCCTCAAGTCGCCATACCACCAGTTCTCTCCTGTCTTCCTTTGACCGTGGACCTAGGCACAAAGGATATTCATGGGCATTAAAGCTGTTCAAGCTTTACAATTTCTGATCATATGCCTTGTATTCAGCTTATGTCTTCATGGAAGTTACGGATACCATAAGAAAAAGCGTCAAACAAACCATCGTGGATGGCAACATGCTCATGCCACCTTTTATGGTGGTGGAGATGCTTCCGGCACAATGGGTAAGCTACAACCACCACAACAATGTGTTCATATAATAATTAAATACAGATATAATAATTAAATACAGCTAGATGTGATTGTGTATATTTTCGGACGGGTATTTCCTGGAATAAGGAGTTATCCTGTTGGGCATAATGTTTCTTACAAGATATGGTTGTGCAGGTGGTGCTTGTGGATATGGAAACTTGTACAGCCAAGGGTATGGGACCAGCACTGCCGCTCTTAGCACTGCCCTTTTCAACAATGGTTTAAGCTGTGGTGCTTGCTTTCATATACGTTGCACAAATGATCCACAGTGGTGCCGAGATAACATTATCACTGTCACTGCCACCAACTTCTGCCCACCTAATTACGCTCAGTCTCGTTTTGATGGAGGCTGGTGCAATCCACCAAACAAACATTTTGATTTGGCAATGCCTGCTTTCTTGCATATTGCAGAATATAAAGCTGGAATTGTTCCTGTAGTTTACAAAAGGTATTATATGTCATCTTTCCATGCAAAGTATAGCTAATTATGAACTTCCAAGTTACTGAAGTCTACATTAGTTCGGGTTTACTCATTGTTTGATGATCTCTGGCAGGATCCAATGTGCGAGAAAAGGAGGAATAAAGTTCACCATCAATGGAAATGCTTACTTCAACTTGGTTTTGCTAACTAATGTGGGGGGCGTGGGAAATGTTAAGGCAGTATCTATAAAAGGGTCTAAAACAGGTTGGATACGCATGACTAGAAACTGGGGAGAAAATTGGCAGGTTGATACATACCTCAGAGGTCAAAGCCTTTCCTTCAGAGTTACCGCCAGAGATGGTGAGACCATCACCAGCTACAATGTTGTACCTGCTAATTGGGAATATGGACAAACTTTTGAAGGAGGTCAGTTCAAGTAATAAAATTTGTATATTGGCAAACACAACGTAAGTGTTTTCAACAGTACCCAGTTAAGTACCAATTGAGAATCGCAACACAACTAACGTTCTGCCCGAGTTAGCAATAGGAGGGCACCTAGCAGTTTAAGTGGTATATCTATATCTCCAAGTAATTGCATTTGGAGAGAGGCATCATGGAATAACATCTTTTCAATAACTTAAAAGTTCTCACATGCAGAGCCGCCAGATATCAACACCTTTTATAAGAGAATATAGGGTGCATATCAGATGCACAGTTAAGCCCTTGTGGGAAGACACTCCTCACAAAAACACTAACATGAAAACAAATAAACTCTTACTATTAAAAGAATTCCAAACCAATTTGTATAACCTATGCAACACTTCAAAGACAACACTTGCATTCTTTCTTCACTTATCAAAGAGTACAAACTTGTCTACAAAATTCACAGCTTAACTGAGAAGCAGAGCTAGCCTCCAAAACTGGAAGAAACCCTCTAAGCTGGTGGGATTTTACATGAGCAATGGGTACCAAAGGAGTGCATGTAAACACTACTGGATCATAAAAGTGCATTGCACAACATCATACAAACCGTTATGCAAACTCAATAATTAAGCAAAGAGTACTTCACTCTCAAAACAATTTTACCCTTCTCCACGCCAAGCTTTCCACCTGTAACTAGCCAATGGCCTGGTGGATCCTGTGGCCCTTTGATCATCTCAGACATGTCCACAAATTTTGCCAATTTATTACCCAAACTGTTCCCTCTCGAACCTGAACTTGAGTCACCAGAGTTGGCAGTGCTTGTGATTTGGGAGGTTTTCTTCGACTTGTCATTTGGAGCATGATCCCAAAGTGATCTTCTTATTGTGCAGCCTGGTAGCCTAGAATACAAGAGTTTCATGTACAAGACATTTCTTGACCCGAAATCCCACACACCAAGCTGAGCTCCCGTGACTATGTAGACACCAGAGAGATCACCAATGAAGGTCTCATGATTCTCGATTGGTGAAGTGCTCACGTGAGAGAAGTTCTTCCATTTTACTGGTTCAAACCATCGACTGTCCTGCTCTTCTGGCCCCTGCCACTTTGGAGCACCAATTGCGACATGGTTGTCCCAGTAAGGAAGAAGGATTTTTGGAAGAGAAACCAAATGTTGAAGACGAATACTTAGTCGATTCTGCTTGGCCCCTTCCAAACGCAGCTGCAAGCCTGTCACAGGCCTACGTCCAACTGTTACCTACATTCAACATCAAGCAGTAGTCAAAAAGGAGAAACATGAACTGGAAAAAATCAGTGAATCTTCGTATGTAGAAATTAGTAGTAAATTCAAACAACTAGGACTAGTTACTGGCCAAAATTGTGCCTTTCCAGTAGCAGCTGGTTAATAGAAGTTATCAATTAATAATTCTGAAAGAAGAGTTCTTCTGGAAAGCAAGATATACCTCAGAAAGTTGCATGACAGAATCCATTAATAGTTGGTTCTAAACCAAGTACAATGCAGTATATCAGAACCAGCTCACGGTGCATTTTTAGTTCATATTTTAGTATTTTAAGTTCTACTAAACTTTTTTAAGCCTCTAATTCCTTGATGGAAGCGGTTATATCCATTGAACAAAATGTTAAAGCTACTTGGACAATGTGGCTAGTAAAATTTTAAGATTCCGCCAGAGAAGAAAAAACTACAGTTCATGGCAGGACAAAGTAAACAATAGAAACTTAGGAGATATGAGTGTCAAATAAATGTGCAGTTGTGGGCTCAACAAACCAACCAGTGGCAGTAATCCCAATCTTACGTTGAACAACCTATTTTCATTTGTACAACTTGAGTAAATAAAAATCTTTAGTTATATTCTCTCCGCCTAATTGGAATGATCTCATGACTTCTTTCAATGTCAAAATTACAATAAAATTACAAAATCAGGATAAAAGATTTATACCTGCTCCTGACTGACAAATAACTTTTGACCCATCATGCTGAATTGCAAAGATGGGCAAACAGGTTCCTTCCTTTGGTGTCCAGGGATCTTGTCCTGTAGAGGAGCCCACGTTCTAGGAATCTGAAATTCTAAAAAGTACCTCAGCTCTTCAATTTGAGGTTTATCTGTGTACGTTTCACAAAAAGTTGCAGGTGACAATTAGGGATGTACTCTACAATTTAGAGATAGCACATAAGATGCACAGTTTCCAACAAAAGGTCCGGTTTCATTACATTCAAGATATAGATCAATTGCTCGAGTAAGATGCTCCTTTCCAGGAGTTCCAACCAAAAGATCAGTGATTGGAACAAAAGTCATCTGAATTACATCTGGAGATGACCGAACTGTTCTTGCCCATCGAGTGTGACTTTGCTCCAAATCATCTCCACCTCTCCGGCGAAAAATGACTGTAACATCCTGTAGCATCCACAAAATCGTTAAACTAAGGCTTAACACTATAGAAGTGAGATGCCTTTAGTAAAAAAATTTAATAAAAAGATAATTTGGCCCACTGCCAAGGTAACATACAAATTCACCTGGTAAAACAACCTTCCACCATATTAATGTGGAAATGAGAAGCATAAAAATTCATAAAGAAAAGGTGTGGACTAAATCAAGCTTCATTCCACGTCATGTTATAAACCATGAGGACAAATCATATCCATGATGTCTCTCCATGCCTGGTATCACTATATGTGGATCACTCTACAGACCAAATCAAGAGACGGGACAAGCATTTTAGTACAGGAATTTCGAGTTGGCTGGTTGTCACATTTTTCAGTAAGTTATCATGACCATAGAGGAAGATTCATTAAGGTATAGATGGAACACGCTTGATTGACAATCTGATATTTCTCATCGACAAGTATGGCTAAGGTATAAAATAAGATAATGCGTTAAGTTGATGGTATAATGAGAACAAAATGTTTCAGTAGCAATCATAACGATAGCAATTTTATGACAACAACGTACTTCTTTCCCAGTAAGATATGGTGCACTGGTAGGTTGAGGGTATATCCCTTGACTGTTAAATATTCCAGAATCATTACCCTGCAAAATTCAATCCATAATCTATGGTAAGAGACCGGTGATCATGAAGATAAGGAAAAAAAAAAGAATTACTCCACAACAAACCTTTTCCCTGATTTTTATTTGACCTGAATTTGTATAACTATTTTCCTCAGCGAACCTCTGGTTTCCAATATCCTGAATATAGTTTTTTATCTCCATGGTTGACATTGGTGATGCATCATGCTGTTTAACATATATCACATCCTTGCCACCAATAGTTACTGATGTTATAACATGTGTCCCAAAATTTTCAATGAAGCTGTAAAAAGAGTTCATAACGATTATTCATAGTTTAGACCTTTGATGGGAAATTTCATCTGCAGAAAGCACTTTGAAAGCACATACCTCGCCAAGGATGAAGGATCCCAACAAGTGGGGACAGCCATTTTAACATTTTCCCGTAACATTAGTGGGAACCTTACAAGTTGAACCTTGGCAAGTGGAATATAAAATCCATCCGTTGAGAGAGCCTTTGTAGATGCAGCATCAATATGCTTTGTGCCAGTAAAGCTAAATGCAGAGTTGAAGCAACCAAGAGTAAAATCTCCTGATATACTTGCCTTCTGGTTAAAGTACGAAACCATCTGCACTCATTCATCATGAGAATCACTTTGTAAAAACTTCCTGTTTATGATCAAAATCCTCTATTCTAAGCAAAATTCAACAGATACAAGTCCATTTTTCAGCCTTTTTCTTGCCAAATACGAAACCGCCCACCAGAGCCCTAAACGTGACTACAAACTGGGAACTAATCAAGTAACAAAACTAATGCCTGAATTCTGAATGTGAAATTCAGCTGATCATTCAACAGTTGACATAAAGTATAATTCAAAGAATTGCCTCAGCTTGTCAACCATTACATAATCTAAGACACAGGACGAGTAGTGAGTAAGGTATCACAATAACAAATTGCAGCACACACACCATGTGTGTCTTGTATCCCCAGCACATAAATTCATAGAAAAAGTAGGTAGTAGTTAAGAACACAAACCTCATCGAAAGTGCAAACACCGGAACTTTGACGACCCACTGAGGCGAGAGAGTTTTTGATGTCTCTAGAAACATTGGGCACAACAATCCCATCGCACAAGTAAAGATCCCTAGTATGTTCCTCATCAATTTCCACCAACCTAGACCCTGCAACCCCTTTACAGTACAGCAATCTCGTATCAAAGTTCACATCAAACCCTCTCCCTAATGCTTGAACCGCATTCATCGCCGCATGCATGGCTGCCGAATTGGCATCTCCAATAACATCCCCCATTTCTCATCACAGAATTATCCTTCCGTTCCTTTCAGTTTAGCTAAATCTCCAACCTTCGATTCAATTTTCCACTCCCACCACAAAAACAACCACCAAAATAAAAAATTGCCCCCTACCCACTATTAATTAAGCAGAAAAGTCTCAAACTTTGTACGCCTTTAAGAATCAGAAGAACAGGATCAAACTGGTAGTCCGCATCTCGAACTTATCCATCTGTTTCTCTGTTTTAATGACCGAAAGGCGAAATCTTTGAGAAGATACTAAATCGATTGCGGTAGAAAGCTGACACTTCGCGTAGTAGATCTTGATCCGATCGAACCATAAGCTCACTCCGCACTTGCCATCTCCATCTTCCTTCGAATTTACCTCTGTACTATTCAGTCCTTGGTTAAAATCTCCTTTCTTTGTAGTCTTTTCCAAAAGTACTTGTTCTTACATACAGAGGCGTTGACTTCAAGGTCTAGTCCTACTGTAAACTTCTTATGTTTGTTTAGATAGTGACACGTGGATATCGACGTAATCCAACGGCTGTGAGGAACCAAGAAAGTGAAATTTAGTCAATGTACGTTTTGACATTTTCTAGTTCAGCAATTAGACCAATTTCTTGCTCTTAGTCAGTTTCTTTCATTCCTTTCCTAATTCAGTAATGTGTAATCTTTACATGATTTACACTATTATTAAAGACTTGGGTTCGAATTGCATTAGCTGTTAATCGATTATTTAAAGATGTTCAATAAAATTAGTTATTTATTATTAGTTATTTATGTGTAAAATAATATACGAGAGCATAACTTTTTAAAAATTATATAAAGGCATGAATATCATGTTTTAGTATTTATTTGAATATTCTTATAAGAATTTAAATTTTATATATTATAAGGACGTATACCAGTGATATTAGTCGTTGAAACGTTCAACTATTTGAGAGAACAGACTTAAATAGCAAAAGCAGTGTCTCTAAGTTTTACATAACATAATTGCCCCCAATTGCATGTAGAATTTGAGAATAATGCTCAATTGCAAGAGTTAGAACAAAGTTCTATCTCTCTCTCTCCTCTACTCTCTCTTGGCGGCGTGTTGGTGAACTTTAGGGTACTAGTGTTTGATGAAGAGAAAGCAATAATAAAAGATGATGACTTAAGTAATTTGTAATAACTTTTGGATACAACCATCTTTTCGTCCTTAATTTCTTAGCTACTGGCCCGTGGGTTAATCCTATCAAATTTTTAAAATATTTTTAAATTAAAAATGTAAAATAACTTTTTTTTTAAATTGGGTTCGAATTTAGGTTACTTAGGCTTAGGCGTACCCAAGGTCCAATACTTTTAAATAAAACAATATTTAGAACAGTTGAATCTCAAGTCAGCCTAAGCCTAAATTTGACCTATAAATTGGCCCGTTGATAACATTTAACTCTAGATTCATAGGCTGCTCATTGTCATCCATGATTAACCCAAATCAAGCCGACTCATATTGAATTGTCATGGTAGTAACCAACCCGACCCAACTCAAAATCCGATCAATTCGGAGTTTTTGTTCATTGATTTGAGTAAAACCAGGTCAGGTCGGTTTGTAATCCACAAGGGTAGTGGAAAGACGTGAAGAAGCTACGAGCTTTACTCGTCGCATACATAAGGCTGCAACCAGAGGTTCTGTGGGGATTGAGTGGTGAGAAAGCACATCAAGACATGAGTTGCAGAGTATAAAAGTCTCAGTCCAGTGATCTACTGCTCTGCACTGCTTCATTTCGTTTACACAAAGATGATGAGGAGATAGCTGTTTCGTCAGAAAGCTCTGCCTAGCATAGGATGGTCGTTCAGTTAACTGAAAAGGACAGTGGTGAGCATAGTCTTGATCCTTTTCATGGTAATGTTTGATCAACCCTAAAATTAGGTTCAAACTTGTTTGTTGGATCGAGTTTTCAGCCTGAACTAAATCTAAGCTTACCTCAAAAGGGTTTGACAAGTTCAAATTTGAATCTGAATTCGATTTCGAGTTTGGATAAAGTTAGAAACCGAACTTTCAAAAATGGCTTCATGACTTCAGAGGCATAAATGGACAAAATAATCTTCCACAAGCCTTAAATTCTTCATTATCAAAATTCCACAGAGACCATTAGACCGATGAAGTTCTAATTCACAAAATTGTAAGTGAAACATCAAACATGACCCTCAACCACCTAATTTTGAGTTGACTTTCTCCGGAATTATCTAAGTTTGACAAAAAGGTTCGGACCTAACTTGAAGTTTAGGATCTGGCTTGACTAAACTCGAGCCTAATAGAAAAGACTCGAACAGGACTTCCAGTTCAGGGTACTCGGTTCGAATCAAGTTTCTATCCGAAGTCCGACTGGTTTTGAGCTTTTTGGGCTGGTTCAAAGCCCAATTCATATCAGGCTCAGACCTACTTCAGGTCGGACTCGAGCATAAAAATTAAATTCCTCTAATTCGACCTATTGTCATTCTTAGAGATATCACATTAGATCACTTGGAATACAACATACCAAGAATCAGAAAAGGCCAACTTGCAGAACCTATCTCCATTGAGTATAAAGAAATGGACAGAATGTTGTATATTCTTTACAACAACAACAAAAAAAGAGCTAAGCAGACTTTATTTTCTGATCAATCTCCCCTAATGAAGTCATCATGTTACATCCTTTGCTAGTGGTCAACATCATCTAAGTATATGCATGCACTAAAGTTCTATATATCTCTTTGACAGGACAAATTTTCTTGGAGCTGGAACAAAACGAAAATTGCCAAAAATTTTACCACCTCATTGAGAGTTCCTAGTCCTCTTAGCCGTGAACAATTGGCGCCAGAAGGCAAACTTTCCCCTTGTACGAGCAGATATTACAGTCAAGGTGCCATTACTTGAAGCTGCTTCCTCATTAGTGATGGATTCTGGTATGGATAGTGAGGGTGATGGTGGAGAGAGTGTAAAGAGAAATGCATTGAGCATGCGGATGATCTGGCTGAAGCTCGGTCTCAAGTTGGGGTCTTCGACCCAGCATGACTGTATGATAAATGCAAGATCAGGGGGTATATCTTCCGGAATATTGGGCCTCTCTTGCTGCATGATCAGGGAACTTCTAGTTAATATGCAGCAAGAATACGCAAGAAAAGCACTTTGAATTGATGATTCGTCGTCAGAGATGGCCTAGAACCTATAGTTCATCATCAAACGTCTTGTTTCGTTCTAATAAATTTTGGAGCAGAATCAAGAGACGACAGCAAGTGTCCAAGAAACTAAAGTGTGTTACTTTGCATTTTGGTCAATCACAGTAGTAAACTAACAAAAAAATTAGGAGCAAGAGAAATCACCTTAAAAGCAGCAGCATAAGCAGCTTGCAAATTTGACATTCCTTCGAACGGCATACGGTTTGTGATTAATTCCCACAATACTATACCAAAACTGTAAACATCAACCTTGTTGTTATAGTGCTTCTTCTCTCCCTGTCGCAATGTCACAGTGCTATATAACTGCAAAGGCAACGTTTGTTAGGAGCTTGGTGTGTGTGTGTGTGTGTGTGTTCTTTTTCCTTGGAAAAGGAAGCCTAATCCGCGAGATCTAACATGACATTTTGTGACATAAAAAACAACTCTTGATCCCATGTTCAAATAAAGCAGAAAAAGGGTAGTGATAAATCGTATAGAATCAACGGAGTCATGATACAATCCCCATAATGCCTTCTTGTCACAATTTTTTGCCGGATCAAATGGTATAGCTTATTTGTTGGTAGCTTGAAAGATTATAAAACATTCCTATTTCTCACAGTTTTGACACTTAGATTCATAACTTTCAACCAACGCATTTAATTCTACAACACGGGTAAAATCAAAGAGCAAATATCAATCCAATTACTATTATAATCCACCGAACTGATACAAAGCTGAAGTTTCATGCATCCATTAGACAAATATCGTAATATTCCTATCCAATTCCTGTTTAATTCCGTTGAATTGATGTGAAATTAGAGTTTCATGCATCCATGACACAAGATGTACCCAACCTAAGGGAAAAAACATTGCAGAACTAGGGAGGAAAAAAAAAAAAAGCACAGGAGTGGTTAATAATAAATGGTGGTGAAGCAGTTCCACTCTTCACTTAGCTCAAGAATGTTAAAAATGATGAACATTTGTAAGATTGAATACAAAAAGACTTTAATTTCTATAGTTTTTCTTCGTTCTTTTTGGTACAACACAAAGCAGCATGTCTAAAGTTTAAACACATAGAATTCATTCATAACGTCATGGCAAGCAAAGCAATCAAGTTTTGGTGGCAAGAAGGTAGAAACCTCAGGAGCCATCCATCGATAAGTTCCAGTTTCTGCAGTCATCATCTCAGTGACTGTTTCTTCTCTCGCAAGGCCGAAATCTGCAAGCTTCACAGACTTATGATTGGCTGTAAGTAACAGATTGTCTGCATTACCGGACACATTTTAAGACATGAACATGAATAAGGATATGAACAAAGAAGCGATTAAGCAAAGTTAGATTGAAAAGATCACCGACGTTAGAATTATTAACCACGTTTGCTTAACAACAAAACCATATATTAGGCATATATTTAGAATACCTGGTTTAAGATCTCTGTGTATGATCCCATTGGCATGCAGACAATCCATAGCTCGAGCAACGTCAAGAGCGTAATTCAAAGCCACACTAAGCTCTAAATGTCTTGGACGAATACTAACCAAATACTTGCGAAGCGACATCCCAGGTAAAAGCTCTGTTACTATGACCATAAATGGATCCTTACAAGCTCCAATAAACTGCAAGGGCAAAGGGATATACAATGGAGAAGCACATAATGTCATCAGAAGACAAACTTAAAAAACGCTATCCCATAAATTTGTGAAGACTCACCTTGACAAGATTCTCGTGTTTAACTCTAGACATCATATTAACTTCCCTAATAAAACGATTCTCAAGTGCAGCTCTTTCTTCTGGAGTGCTCCCACGGTGAAGAACTTTAATGGCAACAATTCGATCACTATACCTGGAATATGCTTGAACACAACAAACCCATGTAAGAAAAAAAAACACAACAAATCACAGAGACCATACTCAAACGTTCCCATTAATGGCAATATAAGCAAACAATCTATGCAAAATCTTAATCCATCAACACAAAGCAATACTTGAATCACATAAATGAAATACTAAGAAAAGCACAAACAGGGCTAAATCGATAAGCAAAAGTAGACAAACCTTCCTTCGTAAACCTTTCCATGAGCTCCTTCACCAACTTTAGAGCCGATGAACAATAATTTGGGGTCGACCAGTAGATTCTCGTCAATTGACAGCTGTGGGGCCGTTGTTGAACCATTCTGGGACACCGACGTTGTCGTTTTGTATTCCCTCTTATCACCTCCTCCGTTCTTATCGCTGCCGGAACTCATGTCCCAAACCTCCAAAACCTCAAATCATGCCTGAATTCCCCATCCCCGAACCCCAAATTCTTCCAAAGTTTTGATATCTATGTTCCTCACCTAAGAGCCAACACTTGCTTTCAACAAATTCAATATCCTTTTCACTAAAAACACTCCCTTTTCCAAAAGAACCATCCACAGATTTCGAAACTCCTTTGTCTTGTTGAATTCGGAAGCTCTCAGTGTTTGGCTTGAACTGGAAGCAGCCTCCTTTTGCGTGTGGGTCATAAAAAGTAAACGAACCGCTACTACTGCTTACACTAGACGCTGAAAATAGAATCAAAACAATATCCTAATTTGAAGCTATGTCCTTAAACCCTGGCACCGAAACCACCCAACAAAGAAGAAGAAAGAAGCAACCGACCGAACCACTCCAGCTCTATCTCTCTCTCTATCTTCCTCTCTCTCTTCCTCTCAAAACACAAAATCGGCGACGAATAGGCAAGTTTCGGTGAGGATTTCTCGAGCAATCTGCTCCGACCAATGAGGGTTTAAAAAGCAGAGAATGAACTAGCGAGAGGGAGAGGGGGAGAGGTGGAGGGACAGAAGAAAAAGGAGAGAGAGGGAAATGAAGAAATGGAACCGCGAATAAGTAAATGACACGTGGAGAGCATGTAAAAGATTAGTCCTATTACAAGTGGACAAGTGGCCCTTGGAGGTTATTGGTTACAAAAATCGTTTTTTAAAATATGAAAACAATTATATGGATACTTAACTTTGTAAGTGATTGACATCAACTTTCATTAAATTATTTGTACACATTCTTATAATAATCACTACCAAATATTATTATATAGTTATTTTTTTAATGAATAATAATTTGTAGTGTGTAATTCTAAGGTTTTTTTTTAAACGAAGGAACCCGCAATCGTTATCATTTAGATGTACATTGAGTAAATTTTTGGATTGACTCAAAAGTCTGCAAATCACCTTAATTGGGTACTTCATACTAAACAAGCCTTGTACGACAGGTCCAATCGAGAGAGCGTATATAGGGGATTCAAACATAAGATCTTTTGGCTCCATGCCCCCTTACTCCACCAACTCGACCATCCTAACTAAACTTGAAAATTATATAATATTTATTAATCATATATTTTTAATAAATAATTAATAATTAATAATCAAATTAATAAGGATTATTTTAGAAGATAACTATACGTTTAAAGTTTATGGTAAAGTATACGCATAAGCTTACATCAATATACAACAACAACAACACCTTGATAGTTCTGTCGAAATACAAGTAATAGAAAGGTCCAATAATACGTAACTTTACTCTTATATAATAAAAAACATGTTTTCGAATAAGCTTACGTCA
>JANQAP020000119.1:1434769-1451161 GCA_026874005.2 Erythroxylum coriaceum
TATTTAATAAGTTAACAATAACTTAATCAAGAGACAAATTTAAATTTAAATTAAATAACAAGTTAAATCTTGTAATCATTACACAATTTATAATTCGATAATTCGAAATTGACCCTTCTCGTACTCTAAAAGACTCTTTTTGTTTTTTGTTTCGTCTTTCTTTTGAAATAACTTCAACACTATTATATATATACTCAATATTTTGAAAACTCGATTAGAAGTTAAACCGAAAAGAGAAGGAATTTAAATTTTAAAAGATTCAATTAGTATTAGATTGTCATAAAATTAGCTAAAAAATAAATAATTTAAAAAATAATTAAAGAAAAATATCCTTGCCCATCAAAATTTAAAGTTTAATTAAAAATGACTGTTAAATAAAAATTAATCTGTTTATTTTAGTTTATAAAAACTGATTAGTTTACGAAAACTAGTAAATTATTTAATAAATTGATTCGTTTTTAACAACAAAGATTATAAAACTAAATCAAATCAAAAAGTTAAAAATCAAACCAAAAAATAATCGATTCAAGATTTTTACTATTAAACCAGTCAAATTAGTTCGGTTTATAATATATATAAAATTTTCACTATTAAACCAGTCAAATTGTTTCGGTTTCTAAAAGATATATATGTATATATATATATACAATCATTTCTTCTCTTGGTCTTTCCATAGAGTTGGCTATTCCAAGAATCAAAAGAGGTTTAAGACTCAAATCCATTTTGGTTATTGGCCTTAGACGTTGTCCAAAGTACAACACTTCTTTTTTCATCATGATATAGAATTCGGGATTCGATTGACTCATTAAGCAAAAGTTGCAATATATATATACATATAATTCCTTTTCACTGTTTCACACACTTTGTCTGCTTTCTTTGACTTGGTTGAAACATTATTTAGTGACATGAAATGATGGGAGGTGTGTACTTTAATTGTAGTATACTTATCTTCTTTTATGAGTTCAAGTCATGTGATTACCCAATTAGTCCTTTTTAATATAAATACAAATAAGAAAAATGTATTGATTGCTTATCCCTAACTAAATTTATGTAAGAATCAGGATGTAGACCGATCGGATTCGAACTAGATGAAGCATATTTTGTCTCATTATTTTCGGATTAGTTTAATCCGATTTTTTATAATTCGTTAAGTTTAAATCTAAAGTTAGAATCCAATCAAATCTTAATGCTCAAAAGTAAGTCTATTACGTTCCAACTAAACTTATCCCGTTAAATATAAATTTAGTCTAAACCTTTATGTTATACCTATCAAAAGAGACTAAGTTGAGTATTACTTTAATATTCTCGTAGGTTCAGTTTATTTTAAACTTTTTATTATAATATTAATTATTTCGAAACAACATAGAAACATTTGAAACTCTGCCTCGTAAAAAGAATTTTCGGATTCAAACCCTAATTCTTTTGTCTGAGATGCAACTTGCTTATCAATACACCAATCATTTCGAAGTATGGTATATAATATATTACTTTAGGGAAAGCATTATATCTGTGAATCCAATAAATGTTTATCTTTTCATGATGGATTATTCTAGCATTATAAGCAAATGATGATGATAATTAAATTAATCAATAATAAAAAGAAGGGTTTGCTGTGTTTCTATTGGTTAATAACAGTCCAATTATATGTGTTTAAGGCAAAGCAGAAATGATGGCTGGAGATGGTTATGTCTCCTTTTCTCCATACCACCCCCTCATTGTTAAGCTCAACTATGACCTTTCCAAGACTAACACACAACCTCAGGTCTTACGAGGGAGACATGATTCAAGCATATCTCATCATTATAAGCAAACTGTTATTGGAACTCACATACACAGATTCTCAAAAAAGAAAGGTTTATTAGGTAAGTGAAAGCAACAAACCCTTGTTTTAAGTTTGGTCGGAAAGATGTTTGGTCTCTACATTATCACAATATACCAACAACAACCACCTAATAAAAGCCCCGATATGAAGGTATGAAAAAATTCAATAGTACGTAATTTTATACCTAACTAATAAAGAGGCTACTTTCGATACATTATCGTAAGATACCAATATCTTAAAATGTTAGTTTGGAATTGTAAGTGATAGTAAAGTTAGACATATCGAGATTTCGTATGTTAACTTTTTTATTTTAATTAATATATTTTAAATTTTACTATTTGTTCCTTTATGATATTATTGAGAGATAAATCAAGATTTAAAAATGGTCGAATTAAATTTAATTGTTATTTATAATTAAAAAGTCATGTCAAATGTAATTATTGTAATAGTCTATGATTATCGATAATTCGCGATTTAAAACTATGATAATTTATATAAACAAGTTACATAAAACATTTTAAAGGGGGAAAATGTGTTGAGATTCAAACCCTAATTTTGATTAAAAAAACCATAATCAAGCTTAAGTATAGGGATTACCCATACTTAACATTGGAATCGTGCCATAAAAAAAAGGAAAAAAAGGACCACAGTGCTCGCTGGAAGTCCTATGAAACACTAAATTTAAGAAAAAAACCAGATGAACAGATAAGCAGAGTGGACAAGTGGGTACACAGAAGTACATAGTTCCTGCATCAAAAGTTGACAGTAACAACCATATCACCACCTCCTGCTCCTGCAGGCTCCATTAATCACACAGACAATTCTTTAATCTTTGTATCCTTTCTATGTTCAGTACTAGTATCCTTTCTGGGTCTGCATAACTTTTGATGGATTAACAAAAGAGAAAGAGATAAGCGGCTTACTAGTGAGGATGAATATGAATTTTGCTTTAGGTTATGCACTTGAATTTGTACGAAAAGATGCGGTACTGGACCAACCAATGTTTTAGCATATGTAGGGTGACTGACATTACCAAAACAGTACAACCGACTTGTTAAATCTTACCCAAAATAATAATTAAAAAAAACTCGCTTCTTATATGCTTATGGTGATCCCCTTGTTTCTGCAATTTGCTTCGTTCCTGACTTCAAATCACTACTAAAACTTGAAAATAATGTAAAATGATGTTCATATCTGCTAGGGTTTTTAAATGGTAAGAAGCAATGTATATTGAATAGTTAAGAGGTTGGAATCTTTTGATGGGATATCCATTTCTTCTTCTCAAGGGATAATCTATAATGCTAATAAGACAACCAAAACTAACAGCATCAGCTTGAAAATTCCAAGCCTCCATTGGAGCTACTTGATACCTTTTATAACTATGGTCATCACATGCTAGAATCAATACAAGTACACATCTAGACAAATGTATGTATATGCTTGGACTTTGACATTTTTTGCACTGGATGATCATATCCTACTCAGACTATATATATATAAATGCCCACAATGATACATGTAACGAGACAGAGGTATTCACAGACATACATTCCTTGTTATGCCTAACATGGTATTTATGTCTAAGCATTGAATAATGGCGTTGTCCCATGAATGAATCTCTATAGTGGGGACCAACCAAAATCCTCATTGCGCTTGCCACTTGCATGCTAATTAAGATATGAATTTTCTGTCCTAACCCCACCTCAAAACCTGTGATCAGTAAGTGGGTTATCACTTTTAGGTTTCAAAAAGAATATGGTTTATACAGAGGCACACGACACTTTTTTTTTTTTCTAAGTTCTGCCCTGAATCGCCACAACAACACCTGTACCTGTCAAAATTTGGGCAACAAGAACAGTTACTCTAGCATTGAGTTAACAGTCTTAGTTTTGTATCATTGAAGAACAAGACTATAGGCTTTTGTCCTGTATGGCTTCCTCTCATGGCTAGTAGATATAGCTATGGCTGTCTCTTATATACAAATTTGTCCAATAGTCCACTTGCAAACAAAATTTACAGATTGGACCATGTGTTGATGAGTTCAATTTGGTCATTTTCTCTTTTTCTGGTTGGTGATGAATAGTCTATGTTACCTCATCCATGAAAACAGGGACCAAAATTTGAAGAAAAAGGGTACATAAAGGCATAATCATGTTATAGTTGTTCACTAGCTAGCATCTCATATAATATTGTAAAGCTTCTATTGTTTTTTGTTTAAAGAAACAATTAAAAATTGTAAAGTAAACAGGCCAATAAACTAGTTTTTGACTAATGGTTCAATCTCACTTTCCTTTATGTTTTAATTGGCACTTTCACATGGGCTTTATATAAACATTTAGCAGAGAGAGTACCTACTTGGACCCGTTACTAGTGTAGAAATTGGCTGGTGCCATGTTTGTATCAGCAGTTCAGAACCCTGTATTACTCGGATAAAGATGTATGATGCCACTTCATTGGTCCAAGACTAGCAGATATCATCGTTTCAACAAGGGGAAGATTTGGATGGAAAATAAGATCCCTGAGTTTGGAGGTTGTATTTCTTATGAAAAATGATTAAAAAAAAATCTTCCGTTGAAAAATATGTCATGCTTCTAACTATGATCAAACTGAAACATCCTCTAAGATTAGTTGTTACAATCATCCGTTCGTACAATGGAAGAGTCTAAGGTTTTGATTTCACTCTGTTGGAGTATTTTTCTATTCAAGATTCAGATGTCATATGGGTACTGGTTGAGCGAAACCTTACAGGAAAACAACCTGTACTTGCAAGAATACGCACTGAAAAGTCATCTCCCTCACTCAACCTTTGCCACTTCTCCAGCAGGAATGCTGCTTTCTACAACAGTTTCCCTCACAAACCTAGAAAGAGTTGGAAAGTTCTAATCTTAGATAAAGGACATATTAAGTGGCTTGGAATTCTTTTCGTTTTTTTTACAATGAATCATAATACTTCCAAATTACAGGGTCAAAGAACGATACCTTGCTATTTTGTCTCGTGAAGACTGTAAGACGTATATTGAGAGAATAAGAGACATCAATAACCCTGTTTAGACGCAAACATATGAGCAGCTCTTCTGAGTGGCACATTTCCATTTTCAAACAGAACGAATTTGTACAAACAACAGGCTATCATAACAATAAACCTCTGCCTTAACTTGAGCACAGGTGATTTACCTGATCCAAACAACACGTAAAATCCAGAAGTAACATCTATCTCTGATTGTTCCTCCCTGTCATACGCACAAAAAAACAGGAAAAAAAAAACCAAAGTTATTTCTGACTGTAAGCTCACCACTTCCCTATACCAAACATGTTAGCCATTAAGGTATCATTTATGTAAAAATGACAACTCAAGGCCCAACAGAGTTAATTTGCCTCTAGTTTGGGTGTAATCAAATTTAAGGTCATTCAACTAGACCATCAGACTAAAAAATAGTGTATGCAACTAGAAACCGTGTCTATATATAGAAGCCGGATTCTCATTTTTTGGTAATTGTTGAAAAGTAGTGTATGCATCCAAGCCATATTGTTGGCAGGTTATTCATAGCAGCACAAAATGCAAAGGAAGGTCTATACAGCATGGGTATCAGTCTAGAAATAAGGAGAAGGCATGAACCTGATATAATCATCCTATACCCATTACATTTCAGTTTTCAGCTTTAATATTCTGTTCATATAAAAGAATGCTGCCCATCCACCCATGAAAAGTTAAATGGTTCATTGCCCACGCATCACCATGGAGCAACAAAATGGGGATTCTTTTCCTTAAAATCATACAAAGTGAAGGTAATTAAACCAAATACTCAAAACCTAAGGAACATTTCTTGCAAATCTCAGAAACCAAAAGATAATTTCAGATGTTTGGATTCCAAAATGAGAGATTCTAACCATGTGTATCTCACGAGAATATGTTTAGGCCAATGCTGAGCATCCCAGAACTGTTGGCGAATATTGGGATGGATTTCAACATCTGTTCAGGCAAAACACAATCGTGAACCATATATGGAAATGTAAAGATCCATACTAAATATAGGCTCTAATAGCACAACACATACAAACAACTGTCTAGGGTTGATTAGTAGGGATGGCAATGGGCTACCCCTGTTAATTTTTTTAAAATTAAAAGCGTAAAATAACGTCTTTTTTCAATTGAGTCCAGGCCCAGACCTACCCCAGGCCCAACTCTTTTAAACAAAACAATGTCGTTTTGCTTAAAATAGTTACGACTCTAGTCGGCCTGGGCCTAGGCCTGACCCATGGGTCAGCCCATTGAAACACTTGAATGTAGGCCTATGGGCCGCCCATTACCATCTCTACTGATTAGGGGCATCACCATAGACAACAGTGAATTTGAAAATCACTACAAGAACAGGGCACATTCAAGGACGAGTTGAAATATAGAAACAGAAAGACAAAATAGTAGAAAACTAGCATTGCATACAACGGTGAGGCATATCTAGAACTTTGGCAGTGACACCAAGTAGATCATTCCCCGAGTACCTCTGCATCATATGAAAACAATAACCATCTCAATTAGTCATAGCTGACCACATAAACTACTAATATGAGAAATCCAGGAACATGAAGGACTAATTGACACTTATATGTAGTCCTTCACCGGATAAGCAATAATGTGCCTTAAGAAGACACGAGAAAATAAATGCTGCATAAGTGAAACAACATCTTACCAAATGCACATCAATCATTGGAACCTCAGAACTCTTACGATTTATCACAAAAAGCCAAGGAATTAGAAACTTTTCTCTCCCAACTTGAAAAGATCTGCAAACAAAACAATCTTTGTGACTTGTGAGCATGGACTGCTCTAAAACTTAAAGGAATAGTAAAAAATGAAGAGCTTCCAAATAAACACAACTTCCTGAACCACCAATTGATATTAAAAAAAAAAACTGGAACTTTGCCAAAGTTGAAGCATGAAACTTGAGGAAGCAATATGCCAATAACCATGGGATTGTTGTAACATAAAACGAGAATAGCAAGCATTTGGACAAGAGATCATTTATCAAGACAAAGATACTTTGTTTCCCAATTTTCTCTCAAAAGCAATTCCTGGGCATCGAGAAGAGGAATTGCAAATTGAATCCTAAAACCCATTTGTCCCAACATACCAGTTCACTAGCGGGATTGATCCAACAAGAACTGAACCTAATCACACATCACATAATTAACATTTTAACATAATTTCTACAGAAGAACAAGTGCCTCACATTTTGTACGGGTCAGCTCCTGTGTAACCTGTTGGCTTCGCAATAGGAATCAACACCTACAAAGAAAAAAATCACACACCAAAAAAAAAAGGGTAAAAAGTAACAGAAACAAAATGAAAAAAACAAAAACCCAACCTCTCGATTAACAGCAAATACTGGGCAATGTTTACCGATTACATCTTGCCACAAAGTTCTCGACTGAAAATGTAAAACCAAACACATCAATCCTCTTCCTTAATCACACATACAAAGTATACACATTCATACAATAAATTAGGAGCGAGTACGAACCGAATGGTATTGACCCCTCTTGCTCATGGGGACGATATCACCCGGTCTATAAGCGACGCAAATGGATGTCAGTGACAGTAAAACTAGCAGTAACAGTGAAGAAGAAGCAGGAGCTCCAATTTTCCTTTCATCCATGTCCTTCATCATCGACGACCAACTCAATGTCGAAATTACAAATCCCTTCTTCTTCTTCTTCTTCTTCTTGTACCAGACCTTAGATAGACATTTTTGGGTCTTCTTCTCTTGGGCTTGATCCATACACGGCCCAAACTTATCATCACTTTTTTGAAGTACAAAATCCAACTGTATCTCTATCTATATTCCTAATTATTAAATATTGATATAATATATATAAAAGTGCATAACTTTTTAAATTTTTTACAATTTAGCATCCAAACTTTTAAAATTTTCAATTGAGTACTTAAATTTTTAAGATCTCCACAATTCAGTTAAAGATGTTATTTTTAATAATGTGATATATCTATTAAATATCGCATAGATATCTAATTCCTCTTTGGGGTGGTCGAGTTGGTGGAGTGGAGGACATGGGATCAAAAAGTCTTGTGTTCGAATCCTTTCATTTACGCTCTCTCGATCGAGTCTGTTGTACAGGGCTTGCCTAGTGTAGAGTACCCAATTGGCCTGATTTGCAGGTTATTGCATCAATCCGAAAGTTTACCCTGTGCGCATCCAAATGATAATAGCTACGAATTCCTCCATTTCAAAAAAAAAAATGTAAATATCTAATAGTGGAAAGTTCGATCCAATCCGATTTAAAATTAATCGGTTGACTTTAAATTAATCAACTCGAGATCTCATTTCGATTTAACTTATTTTTATTTTTAATATTAACTAAATTTTCATAAATATGTCAATTTAAGATTAAATTAAATCATCAACAATAATTAGTATTAGATTTGAATTTGAATAATACAAAATATTTTATATCGTAATATTGTTAATTTAAAAAGAAGGTTTAATAAAGGTTAAAGGTATGATTTACACATTTTTGTTATAGTTTGATCCAATTGTAAGTTATGAGACTTGAATTCCACATTGATTAAATACAAAATTGGTGTGAGATTTATAAAGACTTTGAGCTTTCCACCCTCATAAGTTAGCTTTTAAGGTGTGACTCTCCTAAAGTCCTTATCAATTAGTATCAGAGCCCGGTCTGGGAGTGGTGGCCTACGGAGTGGTGGCCTAGGAGTGCTAGCCGTGACCAGTGTGGCTGTGACCAACAAGGATCTCCGAGTAGTGGGCCATGGAGTGATGACCTGAAAGTGTCAGCCGTGACCAACATGGCCTTGACCAATAAAGACGTTGATCCTTATAGGGGGACCAATGTTACGGTTTGATCCAATTATAAGGTATGAGACTTGGATCTCATATTGATTAAATACAAAATTGGTGTGAGATTTATAAAGACTTTGAGTTTTCCACCCTTATAAACTAACTTTTGATGTGTGACTCTCCTAAAGTTCTTATCAATTTTGCACCTTAACCTTACTCCGATAATATTCATTCCAATAATAAAAATAACAATAAAGACTTAATTAGACTTTTTGTGAAACATTAACATAAAAATAGCACTTTTATTTAATATTTTAAGATCACGTCTGACAGGTTCAAACTGATTGACCGTGACTTGAGATAGACTAAATTTATGACTAATATACTATAGACTGATAAAAATTTTTGAGGTATTATCAATATTATTTTAAAAACGTTAATGTACTGCTAAAATTATTTTAAAAAACGTTAAAATGTAACAAGATACCATAGATAATGATGTGGATTAATAAACTTATATTCATAAGGTAGTGAATGCTTAATCTTCAAATTCTCATTAATTGCTTGTGGATAAGTATTTAGTTAAATATCATAGAAATTATTTAATGCTTTGAAAGCACAAGAGCATTAAATCATCTTCATTTATTATTATTATTATTATTATTTTATTATTTCACAAGTCATTATAATTAATGATTTATTTATAAAAATTAAAAATTAATTGTTACATTAATTTTTAGTACTTCAGTTACAACGGTAGAAAAATTTAATAAAAAATATATAAATTAACCAAAAAAATGAAAAAAAGGAAAAGAAAAGGGAGAGACCTTTTTCTCTTGGCTTTTTGAAACCCCGTCGCAGCTTCCACCTGTCGTTTCCTTTCAATTACCCCGTCGTTTTGCCTCGTCTTGTTCCTACTTACCAAACCAAGCCTCCCCGAGTTCCCAAAACTTCATGTTCTCGTTATTTATTTCTCAATTTTCCGATCGATCAAAAGCCTCAAGTTTCCGATTCTGTTAAAGACCTTCGCTTTATGTTCTCTTCGTTGGCGTTAGCTTCACGCCGGTGGAGTGTTTAGTTGTATTTGAAGAATTTCGGTTTGTGTTCGTTTTCCTTTTTATTTTTGTGCTCTTTCGGTTTGGTTTGTTCGGTGAATACACTTTAAATGGGCGATCTTCGAGCTTGGTCGCCTGAGCCAAACTGCGTCGTCGTGGAGGAAAGGCCTTCATCGTCGTCAACGGTGCCGTTACCGTCTTCGAATCAAACGGAGTACTGGAAAAGAGCAGAGGCTGTGACGGAAAGGATCATTGCAAAGATTCAACCAACTGTCGTCTCCGAAGAGAGAAGGAAAGCGGTTATCGATTATGTGCAGAGGTTAATTAGGAATTCGGTTGGTTGCGAGGTGATTGCATGCATCTTCGTTTCGAACATGTTTTCGATTTCTTTCTTTTAAGTTTCTCTATACCTCATTTTGGTCCTGGAGCTAAATGGAGCTTACTGTTTCAGCTAGTGATTGTCAATTAAAATTCGTGCCTTTTAAAGTTGTTTTTTTTTTGCCTCGGTGTTAACGTCACTTGCTTTTGAAAGTGAATTTTAGAAGATAAGTGAGTTTTGTTCGTCTGAATTTGTTCGTTTGTTGGTGAATTTGCTTAGTCTTCTAGTTTGTTGTGGTAATGCACTGCTACTTTCCGTGCCGTTGCCAACACTATTGTTGAAGTTAACCTTGTGAGATTGTTAAAGCCGATGATTGTTGTACCCATGGATGAGAGTATGGTCCTCTTTTAGGGGTTTGGTAGAACATAAATGAGCACTGTGAATCTTATCTGATCATGATACTGTTTAATGCCATTAACCTTTTTAGCACTGTATCATGACTCGCTGAATTTCATGACTATGTATTTCCTTGTATGGATATGATTATCCCATGCTATGGTTAGAGGTGCTATTGTTTTAAAGGGATGATTGCCACTTAATTCTTGCTAGATTGAAGCTGATTTGGAAGGTTAGTCGATTGCCACGTGCTTGTTGGTTTTTGCTTAACTTCCACTTGATGGGCAGCTGATTACTGTGTATAACCTATTGCCAATGAGCACATGGTTGCAAATTTGTCATGGTTTAATTGCTTCCTCTTAACGGAGCCATATACTTAGACGCTTACTTTAATTAGCTAATCATTACCAAATAATTGGTAGTTGGTATAAGCTCCCCTGCATGAGTGGACATGTCGCTTTATAGAAGGTCCTTCCAAGCACCAGATTGTTAGCATGTGGTTGGTCTTTTATAGAAAATCCTTCTGATTGCCATGTGATTGGCATTCAACAAAGCTCTTTTAGTGAGTGGGATGGCCGTGTTTTTGATGATTCATGGAACCTCCTCACGTGCTTATAATTGCCTCATGATTTGCCATGTGGTTCTTTATTGAATATCCTTCTGACGGCAGATGATTGCCACGTGAATTATGTTTATTGATGTTCCTTTCAAGTAGCAGAGGCCGCCACATAATTATAGGTCGTAAGTATGCAAAATATGCCAATATTTTGCTGCATATTTTTGCCTTTTCATGAATAGATGGCTACCACATTATTGACATCTCATGACACCTCCTTTACTATTTTCAATCAGACAACTAAGCCCTCGCATCACTTGTAAATATTGTTGTTACACTGTACAGTGAAACAATGTTGTTCTTTGCGAGTTTAGTGATATAGGAGGACTGTGCTTGACCAATCCTCTGTTGTAGGTGTTATCTGTACTTGCGGTACGACTACTTTATGTTGGTACTTTGTTTTTGTTTCTCTAATATTTGTTTGAGTTAAACTTGGTTTCTTTGAAGGAATCTCATGGATTACTATCTTGTTTTGCTACATTATTTAAGACAACTACTTTGCAACTTGAAAGGGAAAGATGGTTTTTGTCATTTAGATTTCTCTTTCCTATAATGTCCTCTACTAACTTATAACATATACAGGTTTTCCCATTTGGGTCTGTTCCCCTAAAAACATATCTTCCTGATGGAGATATCGATTTGACAGCCTTTGGTGGTATAAATGTTGAAGAGGCACTGGCCCATGTGTGTTCTGTTCTTGAAAGTGAAGATCACAACAGGGCTGCTGAGTTCGTAGTGAAGGATGTTCAATTAATCAGGGCAGAGGTTTTTCATCTTGTCCTTACTCTTAGTGAAAATAAGATTATAGAGCTGTATGCGCATTGGTGTACAGCGTTGCTCAGTTTTTGAAATGCACCGATGTAACAATATGATATTATGTTTTCTTTTATTATCCTTTTAATTCTTTCCGTTTCTCTTCTTTTATGTTGTTTGAAAGCCTAGTACATTTAATTTTCTTTTGAGCTTAGTTATTTTTCCTGATGATGTAAATACTGTTAATGAAAAATGGTATTCAGATGTTTAAACATCTGCCTCTTGATGCAGGTTAAGCTTGTAAAATGCCTAGTTCAGAACATTGTAGTAGATATCTCGTTCAATCAGTTAGGAGGACTTTGTACCTTATGCTTTCTCGAACAGGTGGCCTTTCTTCTAAATTCTATGTATTTGAGATTTTGATTTTGACTAATTGTTGGCATAACTACTCACATGCTTAATTATTCTTAATTACTTGTGTCGTAAGCTCCACCAATTTGTGCACTTCATTTTTTATTCTTTAAGACATTTTTAGCCATGTATGCATTACTATTGAAAACAAAGTTGAGAGTTTTATGTTGCCTGAGATGATATATGCCAGTCATTCAGTGAGGAGGAAACATATTGATGTACTAACATTTGCTTCAAAGTTTTCCTCTTTCTGATTGATATATTCTCTTTCGCACTGACTTTTATCTTTGATTTCTTATTTTTTTCAACTAGTCTAGTATAAGGAAACTTAAAGATTGTTAAATTTGATAGAAAATGGATACCGAAATACTTATTGTTTTGGTCACATCTTCTGATTCTTCCTTCTCCTCCTCCCTTTCTGCATTTGATGCAAATTCTTTAAGTGTAGAAATTCTTCATCCTGTCCGACCCTCAAATTCACATGCACATACAAAAGATAAGCACACATGCATGTGCTTAGGAATTCTACTTCTCTTTGGGTACGGGCTTTTTGGGGTCTTTTAAATGTTTGAAAAGGAGCATAACTGTGTAGAATGAAATCAACCTCCTGCGGAGCCTATGTTCAGGGATGGAAGACTGTTTTATGCTTGAAATAAATGTTCCTTGTACTGATTATTGTTGATCTTTTGCAGGTTGATTGTTTAATTGGCAAACGTCATCTTTTCAAACGCAGCATTATATTGATTAAAGCTTGGTGCTATTATGAAAGTCGTATTCTTGGTGCTCATCATGGCTTGATATCTACTTATGCACTGGAGACATTGGTTCTTTACGTTTTCAACCTCTTTCACTCATCACTAAATGGTCCTCTAGCCGTGAGTCCTGCCATAACTTGCATTGATGTCCTGCAGTTTTGCCTGTGTTGACTCTACTCATTTGTCATGCTGTTCTTTATAGGTTTTGTATAAATTCCTGGATTATTTTAGCAAATTTGACTGGGACAACTACTGCATAAGTTTAAATGGACCAGTTCGGATATCCTCACTTCCAGAAGTTGTGGGTGAGGAAATGTTAATTTGCATTTTATCCTGTCGTACTTCTTTGCTTGTTTCTTATTGAGAATCTTATCAAGTTTTATCCATTTTATAGTTGAGACATCTATGAATGGTGATGACCTTTTGCTCAGTAATGATTTTATCAAGGAGTGTGTTGAGATGTTCTCTGTTCCCGGAAGGGGATTTGAGAATTTTTCACGAACATTCCCCCCAAAGCATCTTAACATTATTGATCCCCTGAGAGAGAATAACAACCTTGGCCGAAGTGTGAGCAAAGGTAGGTCCATTCTTCATTGTGAAAAAATGTTGAGGAGTTCTCTAGGTTGTGCTAATGAACATGGGAAATACAGCATCAAGTTATTGAACAGCCAAGTTTAGCCATTATAACTCATGATAACTTAGTACCACGTTTCAGGAAATTTCTACCGAATAAGGAGTGCTTTCACTTATGGAGCTCGAAAGCTTGGTCGCATCCTTTCTCATCCAGACCAGAATGTCACTGATGAAGTCTCCGAATTTTTCTCAAATACTTTGGATAGGCATGGATGTGGACAGAGGCCTGATGTTCAAGATCCCATTACTATGGACGGACAATATAGGTTTTGTCCCACGATGCCATTCTCAGGAAGGGAATCGTGTCAAGAAGAGCGTACATCATCAGAATCTACTGATTCAAGTGGTATAGCTGGAGAAACTAGATTAGAAGATGAACAACTTTTGCATGTCGGTGACAATATTAAGTTATCGGGGAACGATTTGGGTTCCAGGAAAATTGCCACTGGTACCCAAAATGGAACTGCTATTTCTGAAAAGCGCCTTTCTGGTGATGCAAAAGACCTTGCAACTTCAAGGATTCAAAGTCTTTCCATTTCGGATGATGCTTTCAAACCTTTTTCTCCAGCAGTGGCTGAGACTATATCCCCTGGTAGAGTGTTCCATGCACCTCATCTCTATTTCTCTTCTTCAGTCAAAGGAAATGGAGATGTGAGAAATGAAAATTCAGAGCTGAAACAGTCAGGCAGATCTGATGTTGTAACAAAGAGAGTGCCTTCTGGGGTTCTGCCAGGTCCTCATAAGGAGACAGCCACTGCAGTATGTTGTGATCTTGATGACAACCAGTTAATAAATAGCTGTGAAGTTGCACCACCTGTTGAGTCAATCCATCATCCTTTGCATTCCAACCCTGCTTCTTGTTCCTCCGAAGGTCGTCATCCTGTTCAGTCCAATATTCAGGCATCTGGAACTTCTGGAAGCTCTGAAGGCCTTAATTACTTGGTAGATCTCTCTGGAGACTGTGAGAGTTACTTAAATAATTTACATTGTGGTCAGTGGTGGTATGAGTATGGCTGCAATGCTCATCTTCTTTCAATGTCTCCTACCCCGCTTACACAGTTCAAGAGCAAGAATTTGCCGTTGGATATAATAAGACAGTCTGCACAATTTAGGAGTTTGAACCCAGAGTTGAATGTCAATGGTGTTTTACCAAGGCCATTGTTCTACCAGGTTAATCCACCATTGCTACATGGTGCATCCTTGGGTTTAGAAGAGATACCGAAGCCAAGAGGAACAGGGACATACATTCCCAATTTGGTAAACTCGGAAGTCTAAGGACTTTTTAAGTTTCTTGTTGAAGAATTGCAACAACTAATGGGGCCACCTTTGTATATCTTTATATTTTGCAGCTGCAGTTTTATTGTTCGGTTGTTTAGATGGCATGACTTGCTAACTTAAAACTGTTTCAACGCTCGAGTGTTTGCAGAATTACTACAGGGATAGGCCAGCAGCTCTGAGGGGGAGGAATCTGGCACCAAAGTCTCCTCGCAACAATGCCAACAATATTTCACCCAAGGAAACAAATTTACTGGAAAGAAACAGCCGTGAGACTTCACAGTTGCAATTTCATAACCACCAAGGTGTTGGAAAATCTGGAACTTCAAATCATCGTCATCCTGTTTCCCCTGAGACCAAGCCGTATGCAAATGGTTCAGTGTATCAGTCGGAGAGGGGATTCGAATTTGGATCAGTTGGGCATCAACCATTTGGATTTTCTTCCTTAGAAAGTAGTAAACTTCCCAACAGAGGGTCTATAGCAACTGAAAACGCTAGTGTAAGCCTCCAAACAATTACATTGCAGAAGCCAAAACCTGTTTTTGCTAGAGATCAACAGAGGTATGACCCACAGTACTTTTTCATGATGCGATTATGTGACGCCTCTTACTTGGATTATTTTCTCTTGGTTTGAACACCTAGGATTGCAGAACAATCATACCAATTGAAAGATGAAGATGATTTCCCCCCTTTATCCGACTCTGGTGGAAAGGGATCACCTTGTACGATTAAGAAACTTGAAAGATCCCAAGAGTAAATGCTAACTAACCAGCCTGAACCAGAGGTTTCCACCTGTATGGCTTTGCAGCCTTTCGGAAGCTCTGTGCATAGGGTTCATTAGAATATGTTTTGTTTTCCAGTGCAGTTTTGTACATTCTGCTAACAGTTTCCTGCTCAAGTCTTCAATAGCTGTTTCCAACACCAGAGCTGTTCTGTATAGGATGGTCTGAAGTTTTATGATTTTGGCCAAGTTTTTGTCTGTCTGTGTCAACAATTGTAGGATAGAAAGCAAAGAAACCAAGTTATCCTTGTTAAATTAAAGAAGAAAATTATGTTCATTATCAAACCGGTCGGAATTATTTGTTTTTCATCTCACCCCTGCGTGTTAAGGTCGATTATCCTCAACAACTGAGACAACAACAGAGTGGAAACTGTTGTTTTGAGGAAATCTATGATTATGTTGGCTTTCCTTTTACTGGTTTGAACATATAAACTATTGTGTTGGTTTAACGTTGGTGATTAGGATGAGTAGATGAAAAGAAAGAGCCGATTGAAGAATGGAAAGGCCAAGTCAAAAATGAGGCACAGACAAAAGAAGGAACCTTAGCCCCAACTGATGTGCTGAAACTCATCATGAAACTGAAAAGGTATCCTTTCTATATTATACAACTTTTTTTAACGTTGCAATCTAATCTTTTAGACGTGAAAGATGTGAGTAAACTGATAAATTATTTACAAATTAGTGATTCAAAGTCAAGTGAGTTAATCATCTTTTGAATGTGAATAAACTGTTGGTACACATAACAGCTCACAAATCTTGTGTTT
>JANQAP020000119.1:1463909-1478021 GCA_026874005.2 Erythroxylum coriaceum
TCAATAAACCAAAATTCTTTGAACCATAGCACAATAGGTAAGGATGTTTAAATAGAGAATTTGGATTGTAATCTAGTAAAACGTTTCGTGATTTTAGGTATAACGCTGGTTTAATTCCGCACGTTTTGCTTAATCCAAACGGTGCCGTATGCTTTGCAGGCCTGGACTTGACTGAACATATGTCCAATGAATGATAATCTTTGCTAGACTTGAACTTTTCGGCCCATATTTGACACACTTTGGGCTTTTATTTTCTTTTGTTGCTTTTTTCATGTTCTCCTATGTCGGCAACGAGTCGGGCCGATCTCATATGATCCGAATATCTGATTCCGGTTAATAGAGTTGATAATAGATTAAGATCGGTCAAGTCCAAAATGTTTGAGTCCGTCTAATTATGAGAAATTGGGTTAGAATAGATTAAATTCAACTAATGAAATCATATTTTATTGATAGAGTTGGTATTTTGGTTTGGACCGACCTGATCCTACCTTGTTACCAATTCTATTCACAAGATTCAGGTGTTCGGGTTAGAATACAAACTCAGTCCAACCCTATTGCCAACCTAAAGAACATGGAAAAAGCAACAAAAGAAATTAATAGTCCACAACATGTCAAAATGAGCCCAAAAAGTTTAAGTCTAGCGTTGAAACAGATCATCATTCATTGAATACATGTTCAGCCAAGTCCAAATTAACAATTTAATCTATAAAATAATTCTTATGGTGTCTTAAGTAGTTGAAGGGGTCTCTTTGATCTAATGGTGTTGGCTTATTGATTTGTATTGATTTGCAGTGAAAAGATGGAACAGGTTGCAAGTAAACTTGATTCAATCGCGAAACTCTTGAGCAGATTATTTTATGAGTACATTACTAAGAAGGAGAAGCCACATGAGCATAAGAGAATGCATGTAAAAGAGCCAGTGCTTAGCTTGTGCAGATATGATCAGGACCAGGAGGATACTGGTAATACACATGATGTTACTATAGACAGTGGCTTGGATGATCACGCTTTCTGTCTCCACCTTCCTACTACACATTCTAAGTTTGTTGTTCAATCTGCAAGAGGTCCTCTTTCCTTTGAAGCAGACCCTGATACAGTTGTTGTCACCATTGGACAACGCATTCAGGTCATTCTTTTCCCTTCTTTTCTTTTCTTTACGGGTTTTAAAACCTCCTTTCTTAAGAGTACAGAACACATGTAACATGAATAGCATAAGTAGACTAGTCAAATGTTACTAACATAAAAAATTAACTCATCTCTTAAATCCGACCTGAATCAATTAAACTCGAATTAAGTAAATAATTTAAGATGATTCTAATAAATTATTAGTTTGAGTTAGATTTAATTATTTTAAATCAAGGCTGAGAGCTATGTTACGTCACCATATTAGCATCTTTTGATTGGTCTATGTGTATGTTAATGAAACTAGGGATGGAGCATGGCGGATTTCAGATCTGTTTATGGGGAAATGATCTGTGAACAAAACCTACATGAGAGAGACGCCATTTTTGCAGTAGAGCTCAAGTGTTTCTCTTTTAGTCTTGACAAGTTCCCCAACCAGGATTATACCAAAATCTCCATAAGAGATCAGCTCCTGATTGCCTTAGCCATTCTTTCATTTTACAATCTGTATCTTTCCATACTTTCTTGAAGGATACAAAGTTGATATGAAGTTTCAAATAGTCTGTCTTTGATTTGTGAGGTGTTTGGTTAAGAGAGTGAGATTTTTGTGAGGGTTTGCATATATTGATGTCTTTGAATCGAATAAAAAAGCCTGTGCATGTTAGTGACAATGTTCCAAGATATTCTGAGTGTGTATGTGACAATGTTCCAAGATATTCCAGTGTTTATTGAAAAATGTTTTAAAAATTGGAACAGAAATTAAACTAGTTTAAAGTTTAGAAGATTCAATCAGTATTAAATTGTCATAAAATTAATTAAAGATTGAATAGCTCCACTTTATGCTGAAAAGGGTGTGATAAGAATCCTACATCATCAGATAACTGTAATTGTATTCAGTCATTTATAATAGTGTGCAAACTTTCTATCTCAAGCTAATTTTTTGAGGTGAGTAAGCCTTCCAACAAATATAGTCTACTTTTTGACAAGTTAGGTAGCTTAATATAGGCCTGTAACATAAATGCCACGAACTGGAAAACTTATGTGGACAACCTTATCACTAGACTTAAAATTGATTGCTCTATAGGACCACATTTGTCCTCATCTAGCTCCCATGCACTCCTGGGAACTTGGGTTTTATTCTTTTTAGTTTTTACTATAACTTTTATTTTCAGTTAAGAATGAGAAAAAAAATTAAATTCTACTAAAAACAGTAAGATCGCATATTATTTGAGGTATTTTAATTATATTTAATTTTCAAGACTTAAATATGTTAAGTAAAACGATATTATTTTATAAAATGATATTATTTTCAATAAAAACGGTATTTTTTAAAATTTTAAATTAAAAAATTTAATCCATATTGAATTGCACCCGATCGAACTTTAAGTAATGATTAAAAAATTCAACCAGTTTTGTTTGTTTAATCGTAAAAATTTTCAACCGCTTAACTTTTTAGTTTAGTTTTTAATTTTTCAGTTTAGTTTATTTTAATAACTCTTATTGTTAAAAACTGATCAATTTATTAATCATTTATTAGGTTTTTTTAAATCAATAAATTCTTGTAAACAAAAATAAATCAATTAGTTGTTATTTAATAATTTCTTTTTAATTAAACTTCAAAATTTTCGATCGATAAGAATAACCTCTTTGAATCATATTTTAGATTCTTTAATTTTATTCAATATATAGTTAATTTTGTCACAGTTTAATATTAATTGAACCTTTTAAATTTTAAAATTTTTATCTTATTCATTTATCTTTTAATCTGATTTTTTAAATATTAACTTTGAGTCGTCCAAGTTCAAATAGCTCGAGCTTGACCTTAGTATGTGAGCTTTGAACCCGATTAGGCTTCAAGTGAGACCCAAGTTTGAACAGAAATTTTTGGACAACCCTGTTTAGTTAGTTGAGACGTCACACTTGACACACAATCATGAGATCTAATGAGTGAACCACCGAGAGATTTTGTATGATGTCACCTAACTGGATGGGACAATAGAGCGTAAAATTCTCTGTTTTAGTTACTCTGTTCTAATTTATGTAAGGTTTATATAAATATATAGATAAGATTTAATTGAATATGATAAAAATATTATAATCAGAACAGGAGATTTAGGTCCTGTTTGACAATCGGTTGATTGTATTAGCTGTTAGCTGATTGCTTATTCTATCAACTGATTTGACCAGCGGATTGCATTAACTGTTTGTTAGAGATGTTTGGTAAAATTAGCTGTTTAGTATTAGCCGTTTATGTGTAAAATGACTTCTAAAGACTTGACCTAAAAAAAATACAAGGAAAACCAATTTACCTTGTCCCTGCAAATTTAATTTTTAATCCTTCCCATTAGTCTAAATATATTCAATCATATCCAAGAGGTCGTGTATTAGGACTGAATGCATCAAAATAAAAAGTTATTAATTGATGTATTAATTTACATATAATTATTTTTAATAGAAGTATAATAATTTTTAAATATGTAATGCTAATTAATTTTTATTAATTAATAAATATATGTTTTTATTTTATTAATACTTAATATGATAATAAAATAAAATATATTAATTTTATTAATAATTAATAATCAATATGATAATAAAATAAAAATTTATTCGATTTTGATTTATTACATAATAATACGAATATATAAGATGATAAATTACTCATATTTTATTTATAATACATATTTAATAACTAATTGTTAATTAATTTTATTAATAAATAAAATTTATATTTTTACAATTTATATTAGCAAAAAAAGTTATAAACTTGCTCTCTCTTTTATTACATAGGAAAGGGTATAATTGAGTTTTAAAGGTTAAATAATTAACTAATTAATAAAAACGTTCCTCTACAAGAGCGTTTTCTTTTTTGGCCGTTTAAAGACAAACATCGAGTGATTCAGCTGCTCTCCAAACAGAATTTATAGCTATTTGAAGAGTTAAGTAGCTGAAGCATGCCAATCAGCTTACCAAACGAGGCCTTAATCTTAGATAATCAAGCATTATATTTTTTGTGTTGGTTTTTGTGTTTCTAACTTTGTACCAATTATTTTTAGTTATAGATTTATAAAAATTTCAAATAAATATGTAAATGAGATTTAATAAAATAAAGCAAGAAGTAATTAACTAAAACAGAATATCTTTTCCGAATAATCAAACAGTTTTTAACTTTTACGTCAGCAAATAATCGAGGGTTCAGGTCCTTTCTTATTGGTCGAGTCTAATACTCTAATTACAGATGAACTGTTCTTACAAGACAACTCAGACCAGTGCAAAATCTGTGGCCAAACGGCCATGGATATGTTTGGTCATTGTACGTACTGGAACCACCTTAACATCACTGTACTGACATACTTTTGTACTAGCATTTACTATTTTCTTTTTTCTGTTGAAGAAGAAGAAGAGGAAACATCCATTGTTGTTACATTCAAATCTTTGTCGTCTGGTGTTTGGAACCAGAGAAAATTTTTGTCTCCACACGTGCATTTTTTTTCCTGCCATTTCCCTCTGATTCCTTTCCCATTTGCATTACGATTCTCTAATTACAATTGAATGTTCGTGTCATTACCTTTGAAGTGACCTTGAGAATGAAAGTGAAGGTGCAAACAAGACAAAATAATCAAAGAAACCTGTTTTTTTGGGATCCAATTAAACTTGTTTTAATTCATTAATTTTGGGTTAGATCAATTCATTTTCTCGTGGATCGATTTAATTAAGCAACGATTAAATTAACAATAATTCGTTAATTTTTGATCAACTTTAAAAAAAATTTCTCATGCTCACCAACGGAAGCAAACCCTATCTGAATGTATAAACAATGACCTGCCCTAATCTAACTCGATCTCAAAAAAACACCTAGTCCTAACAAATATGAGTGGTTATGAGTTGAGTTCTAATTCAACTTCAACTTGATCATGCTTGAGCGGTCCAAATCTTAATATGGCCAACTCGAGCCTGCTTTAATTCAATTAAACATATATTTTTATTTTTAAAAATTAAAATAACACTATTTTTATTAAAAATTTCAAGTTTTAAACTAGGCCGAGTTTAACATTCTAAGTTTGATTCGAAATTCTTTTAACTTAGTCTAGTCATTAATTTTGGATTGAGTTAGTCTAGTCAAACAAGGCAATTCTTGCTATTTCTACCAACAAGTTGCCAAAACGAAGTTGTTTTGGGTGAGCGACCGACGGCTTGGGTCAATCTTGAATTTAACCTAAAGTTCAGTTAAAGCGAGCTTAAACTGACCACTTTGAAGTAGTTGTTGTCGAAAATTTTGTTTGAGTGGCTAGAGATCTTATCGAGACTGGGTCAAATCTAATTTAATATATATTTTAGTTTTTAAAATTTAAATACAACACCATTTTATTAAAACTTTTGAATTTTTGACTAGGCCGAGCCTGGTAACTCGAACTTAACTTAAGAACTGATCAAATAAGGTCAACCATTAACTTAGGACCGAATCATCGGGTCGGGCTGAACTAGGCAAGTCTTGCCATTCCGACTAACAAACCGCTAAAACAAAGTTGTTTTGGGTAAACGATCCACTGTTTGGGTCGACCCTGAATTTGTTCGACTTGAATTTCAATCACACCGAGCTTAACCCAACAAGTTTGAACCAGACCAGACACAAATGTCAAACCTAATGAACGTGGAGACATTGAAGAAAAGGGTAAAAGGAACTGGTGACACACGTGCAACAGCTACATACATAGTCATAATACAATAATTGGAAACTCAGATAGATAGGTGAAAAGCCACTCTCTAGTCTCTACCCTACACTGTCATGCTCAAAAGTCTTCAGACCAAATATTTGTGGGGCACTGTCTTGATTCTAATTTTCGGTTAACGTCAATCCGGAATCTCCGGATATTTGCCGGTCGGTCGTATGGTCCTTTTCTTCCTCCGTCATCATCGCCACCACCGTCACCCTCACCGCGACTCACCACCACCACTTCAATTTTGTTTCTCCTTATTAACGTAATCAAGTTATGTAATGTGTTTTCCTTGACTTTGTCTTTCCTTCTTACAGCTAACCGACACAGTCCTCAAAGTTGCCAAACTAACTCCTACTATTTAACAATTATTTTAGAGAGAAAATTGGATTTTTCTTAATTTTTAGAAATATTTTTAAGAAAAATAGCTTTTGTCTATAAAAATATTTTAATAAAACTTATATAGGATTAACTGTTTCACAAAGTTTTATAATTATTCTGTGTTGATCTTAATAATATTTTTGTTTGTAAATTTTTATAAAAAGTTATTTAAGATATTAATTTTTAGAGTTTATAACGATGATTTAAAAAATAAACCGGCTCTACTAGTTTAACAGTCAAAATATTGAACTAGTTAACTTTTCGATTCAATTTTCAATTTTTTGGTTTAATTTAGTTTAATAATTTTGTCGTAAAAAATCAATCAGTTTATTAATTAGTCGACTAGTTTTTATAAACTAATTAATTTTTATAAATCAAAATGAATCAATTAATTTTTATATAACAGTCTCATTTTTTAGTTACTTTAAATTTTTACGATGAGCAAAGACAATATTTTTCAACCATTTTTTAAATTCTTCAATTTCATTCAATCTTTAACCGGTTTTCTAATGATCTAATATCAGTTGAGCCTTTTCAAACCTTAAATTTCCCATCCGGTTTTGAGAACATTGATTTATAATACTATTAGAATTTTATAGTAAAACTGATACTGTTTTGATTGTCTTGATCTCAAGAACATTCTTTATTTATAAGTTTCTATGAAAACTTAACAAAATGTTATTTTTAACTTTTATGATATTGTTAAAGTTATAATAAAAGATTAATTGTTACTCGATCTTAATAACATTTTTCAATATTTTAAAAACCGGACATGAGGTTAAACTTGTAATACAAAATGTTTAAGGTTTAAAAGATTCAAATGGTATTAGACCGTCATAAAATTGGTTAAAGATTAAATAAAATTAAAGAATTTAAAATATGATTGTAAGAAATTGTTCTTATCTATCGAATAATTTAAAGTTTACAAAAATTAACCGATTAATTAATAAATTGATCAGTTTTTAACAACAAGACTTATTAAAGTAAATTAAACCGAAAAGTTAAAAACTGAATGAAAAATTGAAAGGTTTAAAGGTTTTCACGGTTGAACCGGGGGAACCAGTTGAATTTTTAATCATTTAATTTTTATTTATAATTTTAAAAAATTTAATAAATTGTCATTTTTGTAATTTATAATACTATTAAATATTTTTAAAAATATCTAAAATAATGAAAAATATTTTTAGAAATGAGCAAAATCATTAAAAATTTTGTATGTAAATTTATCAGGAGCTTATCTATTTGAGGAAATTTCTAACATGACAAGATGAGTTGCCCTTTCGGACAAATCTTTTTCAACTACCTAAACAATATATTTATGTTAATATAAGTGTTGAATTCAGACCAACCTACCGAAAGTTCTGGTGAATCAAACAAGCAATTGGGTTTGATTGTTGAACAAGTCAGTGACGATGAATTCATATAATTTGTAACATAAAAACGCCTAATAAGTTAAAATCCTTGTCTTTTTCTTGGTTAGGCATCTTTCAGTTTCAGTTCTTAAAATTTTTTAATTAAAAAATGATTAGTTTCAATATTTTATAATTTATAGTAGCGTTATAAAACCGGTTAAAATTGAAGAATTTGAAATATGATTGAGAGAGTACTAAATACTGACGATGACGAAGGTGTACGACTTTCAGTAGACGCCGAGCCAACGAGTTCAGTCGAACAGCGTAATGAGTTTAAGGTTAAAGAAACGTTCGCCAACTTAGATAGGTATAGCATTGCAAGCAAATAGAGCAGAGAGCTTACCGTTTGTTTCTATTAGAGTCGCGAGCTTGTTGTAGTCAATCCTAAAGTAAAGGGAGAACCTTGCTACTTACTTGCTATATCCTCGCACACGGTTAGACTCGTTCTTCAAGCCCTGCTCCTCTTTTCCCCCTCTCTCTTTATCAGTTGAAGAATTTGAAATTTAATTAAAAATAAATACTAAACTAAATTTATTTGGTTTATTTTAGTTTATGAAAACTAATTATTTTAGAAAAATTAGCTAACTACTTAATAAATTAATTTGTTTTTAACAATAAGAATTATCAAAATAAATTAAATCGAAAAGTTAAAAATTAAATCAGAAGGCTGATCGGTTCAAAACTGTTAAATTAACTAAATCGGTTCAATTTTTGAATCATTGATTTATAGATAACTCTTTTTTATGTTAAAAAATATTAATTAACTTCTAAATAAGCAAAATTACTAATGTTAGTAAGAAATTTTATTAATTAAAGACATTCAAGCAGCTTCTATCTAAAATACTTATTTAAACAATTATTATTTAGAAGTAATGAGCTTTTCAGGCAGTGTTTCAAAGATCAAATCAGTAGCTGTTCTATCTGTTTTGTCACTTCATTAAACATATATTTTAAAATCATATAAAAGACAACTTTCTTAATTTAAAGTTTGGTGTCATGTCCAATCATATGATGTACTAACTCAGGGAACTGATTTTTATTACAAGAGCTAGCACCTAGCAGAAGAAGCTTGCAAGGAAAAGGAAAAATAAAAACAACTGTACCTATAAGGTGTTGGAGTACGTGTGCCCGCTAGGGTCCTATCATCTTGAAGTACTTATCTGCATATTTGTGTGGACCTTATATAAATATACGGATAAAATTTAATAAAATAAGGTAGGAATTAATTAACCGAAACAGAAAATTTGATCCCGCATATAAGTGTTTTTTTATTGTTTTTCTTTATCACTTTCTTTATCCTTCTAGAGAATCCACAACGGCAATTAACAAAATTAACAAATTTTAGGTTAATTATAAAAAATAACCAACTTTATTCAATTTTATAACACTCTCCCAAATTTTTAAAAATAGTATTATAATATTATAACTTTTAATTTTTAACAAAATAGTTTGATGATAAATTCTTTATTAGTGTAAATGTTACGAGTCATATCATGTTAGTATTTTTGCAACGCGAGTATTGCATATTATATTTGTGTCATTATAAATTTTATTATTTAACAAATTAAAAGTGTCAAATATCTTAAAATAAACTTTAAGTAAAACATATAATTATTTTAGATTTTTGATATTTTTAATTTATTAAATAATAAAATTTATGTAACAAAAATATTAATCTGATATAAACATTACCCAAATGCTCCGGTGAAGAGATGCGAAAGTATCGTATTTAGAAATTTTAAGAGAAAAGCAAGGAGACCTAAGAAGAATTGGGAGAGGTGATAAAAAAGGATATGATATTGTTATAACTTAACTGAGGACATGACAAATAATAGAAAATTTTAACGTGTTATGATTCAGGTAAAGGATCCTTCGTAAAGAGATCCTAATAATTCTCCTGTATTTTTTAACTTTTGCCTATAGTAGTTAACATATGTGGTAAAGAAGAAGAAGAAGAAGAAGAATAATAATAATAATAATAATAATAATAATGATTCTTCTTCTTATTATTTTCTATTATTATTAGTACTTTTATTTTTAAAATTTTAGTTTTTACAATTATTTGTATCTATTAGTTATTTTTAATTTTAATCTAAATTTTTTCTTTTCTTTTCTTTTCTTCAAGTTTTCAAGTTAATTTTAATCAAGTTATTTTTACAATTATGAGTCATTTAGAAACAACCTTTTTACTAGTTAGGGGTAAGATTGCGTACTATTAGACCTCTTCAAATTTCGAGTCTCAACGAAATTTTTACTAGGTGTTGTTATTTTTGTTGTTTGACATACACGTTATCCACATTAACGAAGAACTTAACATTATGCTATTATTGTAAAAAATTAAAAATTATAACAATTTAACGCTATTTTTAAAAATTCGAGCTAATATTACAAAATTAGGTAAAGTTTTAATTTTTTTAAATTAACATGTAAATTTTTAGTTGACTTAATAATAAATAAGTCATCACTTAAGACCAAAAAACCTAATTAACCCAATTTGTCCGTTAAAAATTCCATGACGAATTCAGAATAAATGGTTCGATTGGTGAAAAAAACTCTTCGAACCTCTAAAAAAAATTATTGATCGTAAGTGAAGATATGTTAAGACTTTGACCCTGATTTTAGCTGTTAACTGATAACTGATTATATCAGCTGATTTAATCAACGGATTACATTAGCTATTTATTAGAGATGTTTGATAAAATTACCTGTTTATGTGTAAAAGAACTTATGAAGACATGTCTTTAAAAAAAAAATAAGGATATGAATATTATATATCTTAATATTTCATTGAATATTTTTAGTAAAGAGTAATAAATTATTTAATGAATTAATAAATTATAGTTAAATAAAATTTTTAATCTAATCAAAATTTAATATATTTTTCTTTATGATTTATAATTTTTTGAATTATTAATATAAATAACAAAAGTTAAAATGTTTAAATTAATAAAGACATGGAAAACAAATTTTACAAATTAATTATTATTATTAATAATTAATTGTTGGATGATGAATATGAGTGGGGTTTGAGTCTGACAGTAAAAGAATAACATACCTACATAACTTTCGAAATAAATGGCTGCAATATGGCACAGAAAACAAGAATTAACAGAGAGCACAATCGTCAGCCAAATAAATATTTAATAGCTGATAACACAAAACACTACTCCTCCTGAGCTTTTTAAAAATCAGCTGATTGGGTTCAATCAGCCAACTCAATCAACTGATTACCAAACACTAAAGACAGCTTGTCAATGAAGTCAATAAGCTATTTTTTGGCTGAGTTGGTCAATGAAGTCAATAAGCTAAATTTATTCAATCAGCTATTTTTTGACTGATCAGCCAACAAACAAACGGGGCCATTTGATCGAGCCTTTCACTTAATTTTGAATCGTTTGTTTCGTCAAGTCTTTAGACCCTGCGCATCAACAGGATTGATATCGAGTGTTGATGTTGTGGTGTTGTTTCGTCAAGCGATTAGTTCTTATAAGAAAAAATTAACAATCATTAGGCACAAAAGTCAATATCTTAGTGATTAAAAACCAAAGTTTTATCCGAGTAGTTAAGAGTTGAATCCGCAAAATTAGGGAGTTCATCAAGATTTAGGTTTCGTAACATACGAGACTTATGTACATGTTTTGTCGGTTTTGTTGGGCATGTGAATCAAACAAGCACGAAAACTCTTTGTCCCAGAAAGAGACAACAGTAAGCATCAATCAAATATTTTTTTTTTCCCTAATCAGTTGTTATTTCTCATAGATCAGAACCCTTCATAGTGTAGTAATTTATTTTGTTAAGGAGTAAGGGTAAGATTGTGTGGTTCCATGGAGGTTTGAAAGTGAAACTCAGCTTTTGAAATCTCCCATGCAAAGTTCACTTTAGCTTTTTGAGCGATCAGACCATACCAGACAACCTCAACTTTAGGCAAGCTTTTCTGGGTTCACACCAAGTTTTGGAAAAATTTTGAATTTGCATCCACTTTTTTGGAAATTTTGATTTACCAAGTTTTTTTTTTTGGGGTGGAAACCATAGTATTCTTTTGTTAATCATAAACAACCTCTCTTTCAGTTAATCGGAAACAACCCTTTATCAGTTAGGAGTAAGATTACGTACTTTTAGATCTCATCAAAATCGGCTATCAACGGGACTTTCATTGAGTTGTTATTGTAAACTGTAGTATTCTATTGTGGTTTAACCAATTTTAAACTTATAAAAAAGCTTTATAATTTTTAATTTTTATAAAAAATTTCCCTTATACTTATATTAAAAATAACAATAATAACTATGTTATATGAATAATTATTAACATGACAACCTAACATAATTTCCAAACTTGATGTAAACTAATTAAACTCTATTTAAATCAATTATTTATGGTAAATAAAATAAATTATTAATTTGAGTCTAAAATATTTTTTCATAATTTAAAAGATTGAGAATTCTTTTTAAAATAATTACATTACAAAGAAATGGGTGTAAACCGAAAGCTGAATATACTGCTCAGAGATGATGGGGACCAGATGATCTGTTCCCATTACTCTATTCCAACTAAATTTCCATAAAAATTTGTCTATTGAATAAATAGAGCTCATAAAAATTAAACGACTGAGATTGCATCGGAGCACAGGATACACCAACTTTGGGAACCAAGGATCTTGGGTCTAGATGGTGTGTGTAAGACTTCTAGAGTCTGAGCCAATATCAGCCTTAAAGGGCATCTTCTTTCAGACCAAAAGCTGAACTCTTTAACCATGTTTCCTTCTTTTTATTAACAACCCACTATGTTATTGCCTATGAAGTAAGTTTAGTATCGTAATTACAATTACGGTCTGGATCGTTACGGTAATTTGTTCCGTAATAATCTATCCGTAATAAACCAAATCGAACTCGTTACTTAATTTTAAATCATTGTGAATTGAAACATTCATAGTAAGTATTCGTGTTGTTATTGTTGTTGTTGTTGATGATGTGATCCGAAACTTAACAAAAAGAAGGTACAAAAATTCTCTGACAATAACAACACTGGATAATAACATTTTGTATTATTATGATATTTACGCTAAGATTATATGATAAGCAATTAAGAAAGTGAAACAGAATTGATATTTCATAAATCTACAATTCATATCTATTCTTGGGTAAGATCAAACCAGATTTGCTTAAACACCTTGATGATGAGTTCATGATATTCATCAGAATTCAAGGAGAGGTAACACGCAAGAAGATCTTCCAAGTCCTTTGAAGCTATGATGTTGTTCTCCAGGATCATCTCAACCATTGATTCCCTGAAATCCTTTTGAGGGTCTAATGAAGATTTCACAATCGCCAAGCTATCTGACAAGCCTCTTCGATAACTCTTTCGTGCCTGAACTCTCTTGCTTGTTGCAACTTTGGGGGAATTGACCCTGAGCCTAACACCTGGACAATTCACAGAAACTTTCCTGACAGAGCCGATGTGTTTGTGTTCTTTAGGGTTCACTCTCTGTTCTTTCACTATCTTCACAGAAAATGACCCATCAGCACTCTCTTGGAGTTGGCATTTAGCTGGTAGGTTTCTTCTGCATTTGGTGTCTTTCGTTTTGTGATCCAAATTCAGAGGCTTGGTTATGATTGGAGGGAGATCAAGGTCGGATATTTTCTCAATCAAATCAACCTTCTTATCAGCAGTAGAATCTAAGTTGCAGCTTGACAACGAAACCATTTTATCAATAGATGAGTCAGTTGTAAGAACATGGTCACACCTGAATTCTGGTTGGAATGCATAGCAGAATTCTTGATCATTGGAGCTATCAGAGAGAGAAGCAGAGTGGTCAGGAGGAGAATCTGGTTTAGTCCAGAGAGTGGCTCGACAGGTACAACCTGAAGAAACAGAGGAGGAGACAAGGTTTGGAGACATTAAAGATCGTTTCTTGGTGCCGTGTTTGGACGATTTTCTAGGTGGTTCAGTGTCTGAGGATTTTGGGTTTGTGGGAGATGAATCATTTTGACCTTTTGGTTCCATGGGAGCAAGCTCTCTGGTGTAGTAATAAGATTTTCTGGGATAAGAATGGTGGGGCTGCTTTGGTTTGGATTCCTGTGAAGTTGCAGCTACTGGTGTCTTCTGTTTTCTGGTTCTGCTACTTCTGATAGTACTGGTACCACTACTAGTAGTAACAGCCATGTCCTTGAGCTTGGAAAACCAAGCATTAGGCACCATATCAGAGAACTTAAACCTGTATTTAGCCATTAAGACGCTTATCTCTCTTTCCTCACTCTGTATCTGCAGAAAGAAGAAGAAGAAAAGAAGAAGAGGAAGACTTTTGTCTCTAAGAATGTGTGTTTCGAAGATAAATAAAGATAGAGCGATAAAGAGAGGCTGGAATTTCAGGGAAAGATGGGGCCGGAAAGATGAGACCTATAAAAAGATGTGAATGTTTATTAGTTAATAACATTATTTTTTAGTCAGGGGTAAATATGTCATATGAAATAATTGAATTCAATTC
>JANQAP020000119.1:1549453-1566028 GCA_026874005.2 Erythroxylum coriaceum
ATTTTAAATTTACTTATCCACAATTTAAAATTTAAAATTAAATAAGAAATTGAATCTTAACTAATTCATAGTAAAAAATTTCAATAAAATATAATAGTTAAAATTTGAAATATTTTGTTTGTTATTTACAATGTTTAAAAAGTTAATCCCGGTTTAAGGTTTAAAAGCTTAATTGTAAAAATTGAATAAATTTAAAAAACGGTTGAAAGAGATTGTATTTATCTATAAAAAATTTGAAGTTTATTTTAAAAAGATTTTAAATGATAATTAATTGATTTATTTTAATTTATAAGAAATTATTTATTTATAAAAATTGACCGATTAATTAATAAATTAATCAATTTTTAACAATAAGAGTTATTAAAATAAATCGAACCAAAAATTTAAAAACTGAATTGATTGAGTTTTTTAATTATTAGTTATTGGTTTTTTTTGAGATTTTGAGGAAACCCCGCCGTTGATGAACCCAACTACCAGCAGGTAAAACTCCCAAGGGGTGTAGCTTGATGGTTGAGAGCGGGAGTTGGCTTCGATTGGTCCTAGGTGCATTGTCTTTTCTTCCAAAATTTTGTATGCAAGAGTAAATAAGGTTACATATAACTTTAGTTAAATTGTATAGTTTGATTTTTATTTAAAATTTTTTATTTTTAAAAAAATCATTTAACTTTATGTAATATTGTATTGGATAGAATTTAAAAATTTTAATACTATCTTAATTTTTATAAAAATGTAAAACTAATAAAATATGACTTATAAAATTATGTGTTAGTTACAATATAATGATTGAAATAAAAAAATTACACACAAAAGTAATATAATATGATACATATATATATATATATAATTACAATAATAGCTAAATAATATTATAAAAAGGTAAGTGTTAATTTTTAAAATATAATAATTAAAATAAAAGTCAAGTAACTCTTTACAATTCAGCCATACTTTATGACTAGGATGCTAGTTAGGAATGTTAATAAATCGGGTAGACATAGTAAGTAAAAAAAATTTCAAAACAATATCATTGTTGAATAAAATTACATCGTTTTAGAAATAACGAGTGGAATATAGGTCGGGACGATTTTACCGTCCCTATTATTTCTCTTTGCGTATCAATGCTTTGATAGAAAAAAAAATCTCAAGTAAATTGGATAAGTACTAATTGACTAATTGTTGGTTGATCTCAAATAATTAATATTTAATAGCCTTATCCATATTGATTCTAAGCACGGGTGTCACGCGGGAGAGTTAAAAACATTTCGTGCTTGTCAAGTAAGTGTAGTTTGATAAAAGGAAATATTTTTAATTTGTTCAAATTATATTTTTTTAATTTTTGAGTCAATAATTATTATTCAAAAATTTAAATAAACTTACTTAGATATCTTTAATACAATTAATATTATTAACTTATTTTTAATTTTTTCTTTAAATATTTAACTTCTTAAGAAATTGGAAATAATTATAAATATTTTCATAATTAATTAACGTGTTTCGAAAATTGAACTAAAAATTAAATTATAATATGAGAGGATTTAATTGTTATTAAATTATTATAAAATTATTAAATGATAAAAATTAAATATCATTAACATTCTAAAATATATTATGAAAAAGTTAAAATTTAATTAAAGAAAAAAGTATTAAATAAAAATTAATTAATTAATTTTATTTTATAAAATTTGATTAGTTTATAAAACTGAATTTTTAATAACTAAATTATTAAAATAAACTAAATTAAAAAGTTAATCAATTAAAAATTTCTCTAATATATTTTATTTTTGTATTAATTGAAATTGAATTTATTTTTATTAAATAAATTATTTAATAAAAATTGTTAATTAGACTTTGCTTTAATATAATAAATTTAAATGCCCTCAATTTATTTTCCGTGTCTCTTATCTTCTTCTTCTTCTTGTTTATAATAATATTTTTGTGTATTAATATAAATATACGAAATCTGTTTCTGTCTTTTTCTTTTTTGCTTTCTCTCTCTATCTCTTGAGTTCTCACTGTTAAGAACGAGCGAACCACGACCACCAGCTCCGACCCGATTCTTCGTCCTGTCCCTCCGGCTCCGGCTAGGGTTCCGATTCCATATCTCCTCTTCTCATTACGCGATACACATACAAGGCATTAACCGCCATGAAAGCCCAATCCGTGAGTCTTCAAGCTATTCTCTTTCTGTTTTCACGCTTTGTAGTTATAGAGTCGTTTTTCCTTTATGGGAAAACCCTAATCTGATCGGATTTCTCTAGCTTAGTTCTTTTTCTTGGTTAATATCTCCGTCTCTGAATGCTCATTTTGTTCTTCATTTGACGGATTCGAGTTTTGCTTTTTAGGGTTCTTGAAGCTTCCGCTCCATCGCTCTGTTCGATTGTTGACGAGGAGTTAGGTTTAGGCTTTTGGATCCCAAGCATTGGTTTGGATAATTTGATTTGAGAAGGATCAGATTGTTGGTAATTGGGGGTTTTCTAGGGTTTGTAATTTGTTGGAATTTCATTACGGGGAAGATAGGCGTGGGCTAAGAGGATAATGTGTATATTGTGTGTGATCCAGAAGTGGTCTCGCCGGGTCGCTACGATGCTCCCTTGGTTAGTTATTCCTCTGATAGGATTGTGGGCTCTGTCTCAGCTCTTGCCTCCTGCTTTTCGATTTGAGATTACTTCACCGAGACTTGCTTGTGTTTTTGTGCTTTTAGTCACTCTGTTTTGGTATGAGATTTTGATGCCTCAGCTTTCGACTTGGCGGGTTCGTAGAAATGCCAGGTTGAGAGAAAGAAAGAGGTTTGAAGCTATTGAACTGCAGAAGCTTCGGAAAACTGCTACGAGGAAGTGTAGGAACTGCTTGACCCCTTATAGGGATCAGAATCCAGGTGGTGGTAGATTTATGTGTTCGTATTGCGGGCATATTTCTAAGAGGCCAGTTTTAGAAATGCCTGTGCTACCTGGATTGATTTCAAATTCTGGTATTATTAAGGATCTTGTTGGAAAGGGTGGGAAGCTATTGAATGGAAAGGTGTGGTCTGATAATGGTTGGATGTGCAATCAAGATTGGTTAGAAAATGGTAATTGGGTTGGTGGGTCTGTTACGGGGATGTCTACTCATTGGAGAAAGGACGGAAATGGGATTTTTGGAGGGGATGATAATTGTTTTGCAGAGAAGTCTTATTCGAGTGTGGTAATTTTTGCTTGCAAGCTGTTAACGTCTTTTTTCTTGAGTATTAGGTGGCTTTGGAGAAAGCTCTTTAGGGTTAGTTCATCGATGGAGAGTACTTCTTCTGATGCAGAGCATCGGGGAATGCTATCTAAGAGGGGTGAAAATGGGGCAAATTATCATGAGAGTAGAGGGGAGAAGGCGCGAAGAAAAGCTGAAGAGAAGAGACAGGCTAGGTTGGAGAGAGAACTTCTTGAGGAGGAAGAAAGAAAGCAAAGGGAGGAGGTCGCAAGATTGGTGGAAGAGCGTAGGAGACTGAGAGATGAAAAATTGGAAGCTGAAAAAGATAGAAGCAAATCATCGCCACCAGTTAGAGATAAAGATGGTAAGAAGGAATCTGAAAAGAGGCGTCAGGAAAGAAGGAAGGAGAAAGATAAGGGCTCTAGTAAGAGCAACTCTGATGCTGAAGAGTTGGAAAAAAAATCTGGTAAGGACAGTGTGCAGAAGCGTGACTTAGAAAAGAAGATTGATAGTGATCGGGAGCATCAGAAATCTGCAGTTGACAGTGTGAAGGGCCAGAACTTTGAATCACTTCATGGGATAAAGAATAACTCTACCAGCAATTTTAACAGGGGGGCTGCTGGAAATAGGTATTTGGATCGTATGAAGGGTACTCTTTTCTCTTCGTCTAGGGCTTTTAGTGGAAGTGGTTTCTTTGGAAAGACTGTGAATATTCCTGCTACTGCTACCAAAGAACATAAATTTGCTAGTTCTGTAGATCATGTTCATACTTCTGTTCATAGAAGGGATATAGGTGCTTCTGAACGAATATCTGGGAAGTCAAGCATAAATGGAGATGACAAGAATGATAATCGCACGGTAAGTTATATTCCTTACTGTTATTTTAATTTGTTTTATTGGATTTGATGTTGTACAATTATATTGTAAAGCAATTATATAACTTTGCTATCTCAAATTATTTTATGAACAATTACATAAATAAGTAAATAACTCAGAAACAACATGTTAGCTATCTTGATAAATTGAAGTATAATTATTGTGCTTACAAGAATTACATTAACATCGAGTTCACGGTTTGTCGCTTCATTGAGTCTTATCTCTTTTGTTGGTTGTGCAATGCTTTCTACAGATTGTCACTATGCTTCTATTTGCACTATGTTTAAGCTTGGTGCACCTTTTCAGAAGCTGTTGTACCATAAAAATCAGGATTGAAAACATTTTCTTAATTTTGAACTGTTGATGACAGGTGCTTCTAGAGCCACAGCAAAGGATGTCACCTAAAAAGTCATGGCATCAATTATTTACACGTTCATCATCTGCTCTTTCTGCAAATGCAAATGTTATTGTGAGTAGACCAAATGCAAAGCCCCAGAAAGAAGGTGATAGCCCACAGTTAACTGCAAATTCATCAGTGCCACACACCTTTGACAATCCAATTAATTTTGGGCTGCCGTCACCATTTGTCACTGCATACCCAAATGTATCCAGCAGCACTAGTTTAGGTTTCTCACCTCCAATTGAGCCCATTTTTCCTCGTGTTTTTGAAGGCCCGCACCAATCTATACCTGAAGAACCGGAGCTTTTTGAAGATCCATGCTATGTCCCTGATCCAATAACATTGCTGGGGCCTGTTTCAGAGTCACTTGATAATTTTCAGTTAGATCTGGGTACACGTTTTGCATCAGACAAAGGGATGGAAAAGCCCCACACTTTGAAGAATATATCTGCATCTCCTGAAGTGAGCAAGCCGTCTCCTATTGAGTCACCTTTGTCACGGTTACGTATTACTGATGAAAAGCATAATGGGTCTAACTGGTTCTCTTCCACTCCTAAGGCCCAAGATTTCCAGACACCACCTCGCAATGATGTGCGTGTGAATCATAATGGAACCTGGCATATGTGGAACAGTTCTCCTCTGGGTCAGGATAGCATACTCTTGGTAGGTGGTGCTGGAAGCTGGCTTACAGCCCCAGGTCAAAGCACATTAATCAAGGAAGATGTTCTGCAGCCTTCTTCTCAAAACACTACATCGTCACTGTTTAGCAAAGATGACCAAATCGTCTCTGGTACTCATTTTCCTCAAAAGATTTTTCTTGGCAATGGGCAGAATGGTGGGGCATTCAGTCCAGTCAATTTGTCAAAGGATACTGATCATCAGGTGCAGAATGCTTATTATACACCTTTTCCCGGCATCGGCGGACATTTTTCTCTCAAGTCTCTGGAGGATGGTGCTCAGAATGAGATGACTTGTGGGAATCCTAATGGACCAGCAATCAACCATTCGTTTGAACTGAATCCAAGTAGTTCTTGGTCCAAGTGAGTACATTACCTTAGATTCTTGAACTCATCTAATTGTGATATTGATCTTGGTATATGTATGAGAGAAATAAAGTATATGGGGAATATTTATCTATCGCAAGGAGATTTTGAGATGGATGCAATGCTGGATCCCAAAAGTTTTGGAAAACAAAGAACATGTCACAGCATTTGCCATTATTGACTATTTTAATCTGGAGCTTTATTTCATGGCGCTTTAAATCATTGTTCCTTTCCTCTTCATCAATCCATCTCATTCATGCTTTTGAACCTGTCATAATGTTGAAGACTTAATATCTGAACAACATTATGAAATCTGTTAGCCTCTTGATTTTAGCTTATGTCTAGTGAATTTTCTCCCCGTACTAAGCTAGGAGAACTGCTTACTGTAGCCTGCAATGTTAGACCCCTCAATCAAAATCTAAAAAAGTTGGTTATTAATATTTGAGACACGGAAGATTTCAGAATATTTTCTTCTGCACTCTTGGAGCAAAGTGCATATATTTTATGCTATTAACTGACTTTAGGAGATTTCATAGCAAGAACACCAATGTACCCATTTGGTGATGAATCAGTAGGTGAAGCAATTGAATACTAACTCAAATCTAGATAGTTACAAATATGTCCCTTATTTTTTCCTCGTCAAGATCACATACACACACATTTATGCTAGATTTATTTTCCTTGTCTATACATGTTTTGCTGAATTTTTTTTTGAAACGTATCTTTTGCTGAAATTTCATTACCTTATTAGAAGTTTCTCAATCTAAACTTTGTATTCACTTTGGCAGAAAGGAATGGTCAGCACCAGGTTCTTCAGGAGAAGGTGTTGGAAACTCTTCTGTCACAAGTCCTAATATTGGGGGTTTATTTCCCACTAGGGATGTACAGTCGCTTTGGTCATTTGATCGATAATAGAGGCGTGGTTGACATTTATGAGGGGACCTAATTAACACCTGTTCTGAAGAGGCAAAAAAAAAATGCCCCCCTTTTGGAGGAGAGGTTTACAAATAGTGGACGCCATTTAATCGTCCTTATCTCTTTACAAGGGAGATTGATGTTTACTTGCGTTACGAATGTACATCGCATGCATTCACTTGTGCATCACTTGATGATAAGGTCTCTCGGTAAAATTTCCACGATATATAATATATCTATCTCTAATGAACTAATTATCTCTTGTCATTGCTTTCTTGACTATTACTACTCATCAGGAAAATGGGAAAAGTTGACTTACTATAAATTGCTTTCTAGCTTGGAGACTATTCCTGATTCGAGGATAATGGCTCTTAGCTCCTTCACTTAAGTTCGATGCACTTGTTTTAAGTTCGATATTAGATTTGTTTATGCATAAAGGCTTTAGGTTTGTTGGTAGTTGAGTTTAGAGCAACCTAAGGTTTACAGAACTTGGTTAGATAACTCTTAACCTTAAACATGGCATAAATTGAGAAATCAAATACATGTAAGGTCAACATTTAAGATCACTTTAGAATAGAGGCCAGCTTCTCAATGATGAACTTTTGTGTAAGCATAGGCCCACTTGTTCTTGTTATAAAGAGTTGCCGGTATTTGCTTTAGTGCAATTGTTGCTCCACTGGTATTTGCTTTAGTGCGGTTGTTGCTCTTCTTCTGGGAGGAGTTGCTGTTGTTGTGGCTGTTCTTCTTCTCCTTGCCAAGTCCAAACAATGTCTTTAAGTGCAGGTCGAATGTCCTGCTTCAGTATCTTCTGATACTCTAGGGTGTCTCCACTGGATTTCTTCATTTCTACCAGATGGAAACAAGGGGTGATCTCAAAGATTCCGGCATCAATGCCAATTACTCCTTTCCGTCCTTCCTTCGATCCTTCCAACTTCAACGACCCCCTGTCGTGCTTCTTTATTTTAAACTTGAATCGCTTTGCAATGTCCTCAAGCTTGGAGAGGATGATGGAGGCAGGCTTGTTTGATGTGAACCGCACTTCTTTCTTTCGCTCTTTCTCCTCAAACAAGCCCGACAAGTCGAAGCCGGCAGAATAGGAGATGATATCAAAAGCATTCAGGTTACAAGGTCTGGTAAACTCTTGGTTCGATTCTGTAACACTGGAGCTATTCTCATTCACACTAAAAACAGAATCACAATCCGAGGATAGCCGTTCTCTGATTTCTGGTTTGGTAACAACTGGTTTGCACGCCAAACCCTTACGGAACCAAGAATTTTCCATGATTTTGACCATAGATATCCTAGTATTCGGATTGGGAACCAGGATTTTTGACAGAAGCTTCCTTACCTCAGGTGCAAACCAATTGGGAAATTTGAAGTCTCCCTTTCCGATCTTTCTATACATCCCCATTAGATTCGAATCTTGGAAAGGTAGATATCCAGCCAGCAGAACAAACAAGATCACCCCACAAGACCAAATGTCAGCTTTTGCCCCATCGTACCCTTTTCTGTTAATCACTTCTGGAGCAACATAAGCTGGTGTGCCACAGGTAGTATGAAGTAAACCATCTTGTCGCTTCGACTCAGAAAGAGCGCTCAGTCCGAAGTCTGAAACTTTCAAATTCCCACTCTCATCTAGCAGTAGGTTTTCCGGTTTCAGATCGCGATGGCAGACTCCTCGACTATGACAGTAATCAACTGCACTAATAAGTTGTTGAAAATATTTCCTCGCATCATCTTCTTTGAGCTTTCCTTTCGCTACCTTGTTGAAGAGCTCGCCACCTTTAACATACTCCATAACAAAGTAAATCTTAGTTTTGGTAGCCATAACTTCATAAAGCTCTACTATATTTGGATGTCTCACCAGTCTCATAATCGAAATCTCTCGTTTAATCTGCTCGATCATTCCGACCTTGACTACTTTCTCTTTATCAATTATCTTGATGGCTACACTCATCCCAGTTTGAAGATTTCTTGCATGATGAACTTTAGCAAATGTTCCTTGGCCCAACAATTTCCCCAGTTCATACCTCTGCAGCAACACATTCCCTTTATTCTCCATTCCAAGATGCAATCTTCGTTACAGAACAGAAGCTACTATAACTGCCGCTACCAAGTATCTGCTATAGGTATTAAATCTCAAGAGGTAGAAGTCGAAATAGAAACCGAAATCTCAACCATCTTTGCACACCTCATAATCTGATATCAGATACCCTCTTGTATATCTATGCACACATGGCATTTGAACATTAAATCTTAAACTACAAGTTAATTCTACACTCGAATGGAGTATACGTAAGGGCAGCTCCTCAAATCGAGCTACAACCTCAGTGACTAAAATGTCGAATTTTTTGAACATCTTTCTGCATTCCGTGGTGTTTAATGATCAACAGAGTAACAACCTAAGTAGAAGGAAACTACCTTTTCTGCAACACCAACAATCACAAGATGCTGTTCACCTGAAGAGAGACAGGAAGGTCATCATGATAAAAGAAAGAAACTTTAAACACAAGAACATAGTATTTTGTCATTGGTGGAAGACATAGTACGAGGAACAACTGAGACACACAAACAAAAAACAAATTACAAAACATTTGATTACTACATATGAAAAATGGAAACGAATTATAAAAATATAGAACAAGAATTGAATCAAAAGAAGTACTTCAGAAAGCCAAAACGGAATAGTTCCTCTTTGGTTTTCCGCTAATAATATGTAACCAGAGAACCAGAAATAAAACCTAACACCAAACGAAAAGGTTTAACAAACAAACACAACACAGGGGAAAAAAAAAAGAAAATTTGAATGAAAATCAAAGATCCAAAGAAACGAGCTTTTCAAGCCCTCACAGTCATCAACATCAACACCTTATAATCACTCTTGTACTCAACCAAACCCATCACGAACAGAACATATCGAACCTTGAAAATTCCGAACAGGGGAAAGAGATAAAACTGGCCAAAAAGTTTAAAAAGACACGATCTTTACCTAGAACCAGACATTATTAGACAAACTAAAAATACCCAGAAAAGAAAGACTAGAAATTTCGAAACATACCAATCAATCCAGCTTTGAAGACGAAGAAAGAATACCAAAAAAAGACTCTCAAAAACCTGAGCTCTCAAGAAACAAAACCTAACACCAAAAGAGATAAACTGACCAAAAGTTTAAAAAGACACGATCTTTACCTAGAACCAGACATTATTTGAAAAACTAAAAATACCCATAAAAGAAAGACTAGAAATTTCGAAACATACCAATTAATCCAGCTTTGAAGACGAAGACAGAACACTTCTTGTTATAAAAAAAGACTCTGAAAGACCTGAGCTTTCAAGAGAGAAAAATCGTTACGAACGGTTTTTGTAACTTACCTCTCGTTTTATACACTCCCTAACAATTAACAATTAATTAACAATTTTTGTTATAAACTCTAATTACAAATTTTAAAAAGTTAATTTGGAATAAACTTATAATTTAGTTGCTGTTCTACTTGAAAGTTTTGATATAATTTAATATTTAATTTCCCAAAATTAGTTCTTAATTCCCTGTTCTAAAAATTAATAATGTTTTTACTCTTATGTATTTTTAAGAAATATTAAGCCAAACAAAATTTAAATTTTAAATTAGAAATTTTTATTCTTTTTCTCATCTAAAAAATTCAAACTTTTGAAATTAATCTAAATTTTGATTAAACTCAGTTTTAAATTTTTGGAGTTAATTCAGTTTAATTCGAACTAACTTTTTAAATATTAAATCACAACCAAGCTCAAGTATGTGAATTTGGACTCCTTAGAAACGTACAGCTTGGAAATTCGGAAACGTACAGCTTGGAAATTCACCTTTATGTCTAAGTGGCGAGACCGAATATTCTGTTCATAAACCATTTCCTACTATGTTCAACTAAATCTCATGCGTGGTCGAAATTAATTAGAACAGGATTGGAAAACCGTTTATGGTACAGGAGATTTCATGTGGTAAGTAGCATGTTTCTGATCGTTGGAACGTACGACCTTTATGGTATGTTCCTTTCCTGAAGGAGAGGAAAGATACTCTAATGGCTGCATTATAACCAAACAGTGTCATTGTCCTTTGGAAGATCCCTCTTCCATGGCCAAATCAGCTGTTTGTACTTAAAATAATGTCATCCGTAAAAACCAATTGATATTAAGGAAGTTTCGCAGCAAATGCTTGAGAAATGATGATCAAATGGTAAGTTGTCGTAGATCATGGCACATTGTAGTTTCAAACAAACAACAATTTTGTAGTTTCGTTATCTATACAGGATTCTGATACAAGTATCTTCAAACATCAGTCCTTTTCACTTCCACAAAAGATTCAAGAATCAGTCAAAGCAATTGATGCGTGATCACAGGCATGAAGCATAGTGCAGACATCCGTTTTCTCAAGGAACTGCTCGGCGTTTGCAAGGAACACAGGACCGTACTCGAATACCAACTTCTTGCACTGCAAGAAAGAACAAGAACGTATCAGATGAAAGAAGTACCAAAACGAAAAAAGTTGGCAGTATTAACAACCAGGGAAGATGGTTTTCTGACGTCAGTTTCCAACTTCAACTTCCTTATCATACATACAAATGGCTCATCAACGTGATGAGCTGTTCTAGGATACACAAAGGATGTGACAGATCAATATGAATAAGCTTACTATCGGAAGTGAGTAAACACAGGTCGTCTTTTAATGCTCGGATTCATCCACTGACAATTCAGCAGACATCTAAAGTTTAACCGTTATCTGTTACCTTCTCTGCATATTTGTCCATGGAATTGCATCCCTTTAGAAGCACCTCAATAATATCCAGCTGGAGAGAAAAAAATGAAAGAGCACAAGTTCATAATCAGTAAACTCAAAAATCAGACACTTGAGTGACAAATCATTTGTCGCACTTGATAGGGACGAGCCATTTTGAACCTTGCATAAGAACAAATACAGAAAATAGTACGATGGTAATGCACAAGAGCCACATAGCTACTCCCTTTTGACTAGTGAATTGTCCAGGTACAAACCTGAGTGTCAGGATCTTTCAGCTTAACCAATACTTCTGAAACAGTTCGTTCACATAAACCACAGCTATCTTCCTGGATTTCTGCAGAAAGAATCACCATTTCTTGGCAAAGATTGACTTTTCTGCAGAAAGCTTCAGGTTCTATTGAAGAAATCTCCAAAAAGAAGAGAGGAGCATAATAGTCCACCAAAGTGATGCACTGTAATCCAAATTATAAGAACATTTATTACTTGAACACATACGAACTAAAAGAATAAAAAGGTTGTAGCTTTTAGTCGTCACCGTATTTTGTCAAACTTATAAATCTATTGGAACATCAGAATCATACAATGACAATCACATTCATCAAGTTTTGGATCAACCAAAATCAAGCAAGCCCGTTTTTATATCAAAAGTAGAAATTCCATGGAATTTCAAATTATAACAAAGAAAGTCCAAGTTGAAAGTAACGGTTTATTATCTTAAACTGTTCAAAATCAGAAATTCCAACTACATTTCTACCTCTTCCTTGAAAGTTGGAACTCGGGAGCAAGATGCATGAAGAATTTCCAGAACTTCATTCTGGGTTTTATTGTCAGCAAGGTAATCAAGTGCCTGGGATGCAAATTCCTCACACAATGTGCAAACTTGGTTATTTTGTATAGGTTGAACTTCATTGTCTTGCTCGTGGTACCCTAATTGCACAGTGAATCAGGAGATAGAACATCATTAGGTCATGAATGTTCTGTAAATACTCAAAAGAAGAATCGAAACCTTTTGATTTGATAAAGCCATTTCTTGACTCCTGGGCATTTGACAAGTTCATTGCACAGAGAGTTATAGCCAGTAACTTACAAATTCGCGTTAGGATGACCCAAAAACCCTAAAAGCTTGCAGTTTTTGTTAAAATCAGACCGAGAAAAATGGGAGGAAAGTAATTACCCACTGTTCCAGGAACCACAGAACTTTCAGTAGAGATCTGATGGACGACCAATCTGGCACGACAACCCCAACCAGCACCCAAAAGAAGAACAAACAAAACCCCTACTCTAGCATCCATGATTGTACCTGAAGTCTCAGAAGACATAAACAAAACAATCAAAAAACACAATCCCAATACGCTGAACTCTTAAAAAGTACATAAAGATACAAACCTTAAACAAGCCCACGTAGAAAAAATCGATTACGAATACTAAACCACAAGAATTTCGAATACCCAATCAGCCAAATCAGTTAAATAACAAATCAGAAGCAGAAGGAGAGGCTACAGATTAGATCATTACTCAAAAAGGAAGCACAGAAGAACTTGGTCTTTTTTGGAAAAAAATGGATTAATATAATAAAAATTGTACAAAACAAGAAGACGACATAAAGATACAAACTTTAAACAAGCCCACCAAGAAAAAATCGATTATTAATACCAAACCACAAGAATTTCGAATACCCAATTAGCCAAATCAGTTAAATAACACATCAGAAACAAAAAAAGAGGGTATAGATTAGACGATTAATAAAAAAGGAAGTAGAAACAACCTAAACAGCTCTAAAATGAAGGTCTTTTACCTATAACGATCACGCCGGCGATTGAATGGACTTAGAGTGTTGGATGAGGCTAACAAAAATCCTACTATGGCTAGGCTTGTTGGCTACAATATGAACAAAAATTATACGGTGGCCAACCGCTGACCTTTGTAACGAAAGCTACCGAACCCGAGCTGTAATCTTGTGCGGTCGGCAACAACTAGTCAATCTCTACTTCCTAAGCTACGACAATCCTGGAATTTAGAAACCAGAAAATTAGATTAATTGGTCTCGTGATTGTTAAACCCGACACGTTACGTTGGGAATTTTCGTGTCGGTGCTGACGTGGCGAAAAATAAATGGATAGACAAGTTTGAAGCTGACGAGGATTGTGTCATGTACCCCTGTTATCCATAGTCAAAGGATGAAAGCTGAGTTCACGCTTGGGCTGCAGCGAGATAAAAAGCAATATTTGGATTGGACCGAACTTTAGATTTAAGGATACTCACTTCGAACTCACGACTTCTAATCTTCTTCTCATCTGTAGCTTTGCTCAATCTTGGGTTGAAGACTTTGGGTTTGGAGTATCAGCCCGACTCAACCTGGCTGTCTGTCACGTTGCTTACACTCGGGTTGGAATTCGGACTTGAAAGTAACAGCTCGACTCAACCTTAACCTGATTTTATCTCTTTTTGTTTGTCACGTTGCGAATTCACCCTCTACTTTCAAATCAAAAGAATTAAAAACCTTTAAAACTTTGAGAAATTCCTTTTTAGATTCTGTCGAAGGTTGAGATCGAGCTCCTTATCATTCCTAATCACAGGGAGGCATGTCTGAGAGAACGTGTAACGTCAAGTGTCAAGATTCCGATGATCTGCCCATTTGGGATGGGCCGGGATAGGAACAAGGTTTTCAGAACTCGGTTCCATCCTGGCCATTGCTATTCTTATGTGCAAGGAAACTTGTTCTTGATACGAAGCCAAAAGTGTACTGATACTGAATCGAACATGTTCGATCAATGAGACAAAAGACATCCACAAACTAAGATAATTCTCCTGAAAAGAATATACAATGCATGATCATCTGTCACATATTACTCATATCATGGAGGTAGGTGACCACGGAATCTTTAGAACGTGAAAATGTAGTACAAGTCAACTAGGGGCCATAAGCAGGAAAACCAAAAGAAAAAAAACCATGAAAGAACAATGCCATTAAAAAGAGAAGCAAGAAAGTAGAAGTGGTAATTGAAACACGGTTTGATCAGTTAAACTATTGAGCTTGAAGTTGGCTTCTTCTTCTTCTTACTTTGCTTCGCTAGAAGCAGAGAGAATCGACCGAACCCGAACTTCTTCCTCTTCCCAGAAAACTGCTTGTAAACATTTTCTTTTTCAGCCTTCTTACTGGATGGTACATCACCATTTTTACTACTGAGCATTTGACCCAAAGAAACCTTATGTTTCTTACTGCTGTTTTCTGAAAGCATCCCTGCTTCAAACTCTTCAGGTAGAAGAAGCTTTCTGCTAAGTATTTGCCCAATTGAAAGGGTAGGCTTTAAAACGGGCACTGATTCATCACTTGCTAGGTTCAGTCCGTTTACATCGAACAGACGAGAATCTCTCCGATGATGAGATGGGCAAGAATTCTTGAATCTGGTGGAGTTGTGAACAGAACGCCTCTTCTGTCCATGCTCAGATCTCCACTTGCGTAGAGCTTCTTCCACAGCCAGCTTTCCCGTGTTTGCAGCCTCTACTCTGTTAAGGGCTTCTTCTAAGGCCTTCTTACTTGTTTTGATCTCCTCCGTAGCTTCTTCTACCTTTTTTAAGATTTCAATCTTTGAAACATTTGCTTCATCCACCTGAAGCATTGCATCTACAACCTTGCCCTTGGAATGTTCTTCAGCTTGTCGAGCTTTGCTGGTTAGGGAAGTGTAGGCTTCATATGAAAGAGTTACTACATGCTTCTCCGAAGAATCAGCAGAGCTCTCATGGCTTGACAAAGCCTTGATCTCTGCAATTGCAACAGCTTCTGCTGCTCTAGCAGCTTGTTTCATCTTCCTGGCAGCTATCAACCTGATCTCAGCTGTTTTAATCTTACCTTTTGTTTGCTCAATCTCGGATATTGTTCGCAAAACCTCAGATCTCGCAGCTTCTCCCATTTTCTTGAACTGCTCAGCCTCAGAACTTAGCCGCTGAAGCTCCCTCGAAATATCCAATGGATTGTCATGATCACCTGTAAATTCAATGTTTTTTGCCAGTTGAAGCTTTAATTTTGTTTGGCTCAGTTCTTCCTCAAGGGATGAAATCTTCGTAGAATTAAGTGTCAGCCTCTCACGGGTCTTTTCAAGTGAAACTCTTTCCTTCTCCAATTTTTTGTTCAGTGACTCAACAGAAGCTCGAATATCAGCAAGATCGCTGGTAGTCTTTGAAAGGTTAACCTTAGCTTGTTTAAGTTCCATTAAGATTCCTCCAGGAGTTGAAGAGGGGTAGGGACCCAAGTCTCCGGTTACACTTTGATCGCCACATTCAACATTCAAGTGATTGTCCTTCTCTTCTTCTGGAGCAGAAAAAACTCCTTTATCATTGACACTCGATTCCAAACTCACATTAACTTCACATGCTTGCTTTTGCAGCTTCAACTTCAGTTCCTCGACAATCGTTTTAGTAGCTTCCAATTCTTTTAGTACATCTAGTGTCTCTCTTTCTTTCAAAATCAGGTCTTTCTCTAGGAGGGTTGCTTGTTCCTCTACTTTTGAAATGTCAACCTCTTCCATTCCCTGTTAAATTGAAGTAGGGAAAGGAATTCAAAGTGAAAATCCTCGAGCATGAAATAAGAGTGGATCAAGGAGAAAACCGCAGAAAGAAATTAGCACATAATTCCGTTAAATGCCCCCATTTCGATCTGTGTTTCCGTTACGTTTGCCCCAAAAGACAAGCACCAGAACAGTATACGAAACCACAAGACTACGGTTGTTTTGAGACACAGTCAATTACCACCAAGAAAACATCTACATGCCCTAAAGCAAAAGCAACGTGAAAGAACAATGTCGAGTATAAGACGAAAGTTCTGTTACAGTTAGAACATATCTCATCAACACGTCCTAAACATTAATCCTCAATGAAACAAACATGAATTTTGCATGGAAATGTTAAAATTACCAAAGGTTGTCTAGAAGCAGGGTTTAGCTGTACCTTAAACCCATAAACCACAACATAAAACCATAACCAGAGATGCAAAAATAGGCTAATCTCATCATATCCTCACTAGTTAAAGACTGCAACTTTATCTGACAACAAAAATACCCATCTAGAAACACTATGAATTTTGCACCAGAAACATGTGACAACCTCAAAATCTCTAAGAGATTAACAAAGGCCCTTCGTTTAAAGCAAAACCCACCAGAGTTTTCTCACAAAGAAAAGGGTCCCGAGTAACAGAAGCAAACCTCAGACTCTGACAGCTTGTGTTGTACGGGCTTCCAGTAACCGATCCCACCAAATCGACTCACCGCCTCTTTCACTGACTCAAATGGAGCCGACGTGTCGATCTCGGCTCTCAAACTCATCAAACCTGAACCCGCCTCCACGGCCGGTTGACCCATATTCGATCCTGAGTCACAGACCCCAGAGTCCATACTACTTGA
>JANQAP020000119.1:1610064-1625415 GCA_026874005.2 Erythroxylum coriaceum
TATACTCTTAATTAATATAACTAATAATATATTTTTATGAAATATTTTATTTACTAAATTTATTTTATTTATATTTTATTATTTATAATTTTAAATTTATATGACTAATAATTTTTTTAATTATTTATATAACAATTAATAGTTTACTAAATCAATGAGTTTTTTTAGTCATTTTATCTATTTTCAGCAATCGCAACCGCACTTATCAAACATCTGTTTTCATGTTTCAACAGTTATTAAAACAGCAATCCCAAACACATAAGTACTTATTAAAAATAAGTATTACTTATTATTTCAGCAAGTTAAATTCAGCCGGTTGTTAACCACGAAGCTCCCCCCAAATCAAGCCTCAATCTGACTCGTTAACTTCATATCGTTACTTGCATCGCTCTGTATCATTAATAGTACACTATGTAACGTGAATTAAATTGCAATAATCGTTTTATGAACAGTAGCCGACAGAAAACATGTAAAAGCGTGTTTTCTTCTGTATACATGAAAAAAAGCAAAAGAAGTTGCATATGTCCCATGAATTCTCCTAACATAAGATTCTCTCTTTTAACTGTTGTTCTGTGTAGTTGTCAAGTTCTTTCTCCTCCTCTGAATCAAATAATACCCAATTCCTGCTAAAACAACCAGAATGATCAATCCATCAGCAACTCCTACTACAAGAAACACCCATTTTTTGACCCGAGACTTGCCCTGACTAACCTTTGTTCCTCTTGGAACTTTAACCATATAACTCAATCCTCCTGCTTCTTCGCCAATCTGTTTCACACCCATTACCATTCCATACACAAAACATTTTCCCAAGTTTTGATCTTCTTCTCCTGAAGAAAATAATGCAGCAACACATGTACAATCTGCTAGGCAAAGATCTGCACAAGCTTCTTTGCTGATGTTAACCTTCTCAGGAATAGCTTTCAGGACATTGGTAAGACCACCTAGTTCTAGCATCTCCACCTGATCTTTACCACAAAACCCTTCAGGAATCGCTGCATTGCACTGATCTCCCTTGGTTAAAACTTGTAAGCATGAACAGGAGTTGGAAATTGTGCAGATCCCGTATGGTCTACAAGCCTGAGGAAGATCGCATGTGTTGTTAAGTGCTTGAAAAGCAGCACCAAACCTTCTGTCTTCAGGAGAATAAAAATAGAGCCCCAGGTTTCCTGTCTTATTTCCAAGTGCTAAAAACCTGAGGGGCTGAATCGTTTGCGAGGAGATCTGCGCGATTTTTTTATGTTTATCATTGAATAACTCTAACCCTTTTGGGCCTAATTCAATAAAAGAGATGTTTCTGTTCTTGGAAGGCTTAAATTCCCAGTAAGAATAGTTCCGCTTACCAGAATTTAGGTAAAGAGCAATCTTTGAGCGTAGGATTTCGAAAGAGTATAACACACTGGAGTTGCTGGGAAAAGAAGTCAAGTGGGTGGCAACGTTTAGTCTCTGTCCCCGGAGCATAACATCTGTCGGAAAATTGAAGCTCTGCCATTTGATACGGTTCAAAGCATCAAGTAGAACCAAATTACCTGTCCTGAGAATCTGTAGTCTCTGAATATATGTGATGAAAGAGAGACAAGTTAGTTCCGAGACATCATGTGTAGTTTGAGAGAAAGAACTGGAATGTTGATGTCTTTTTAGTTTACCTCCACACCTTGTCCTGAAGTCCCAGTTTTCCATCCAACTCGCTCTTTTGGTCCTTTCAACTGTAAGTCCCCATCACTTGTCAGCTCAAGAACGCATTTCTCTGTCAAGTAGAACTTGGAACGATGACCAGAGCTCCACACCTTCACGTCTCCCAAGAAGACCTCCAAAGAGCAGGAATAGTTTCCATTAACAGGCTCAACGCTCAATGCAGCTTTAAAGCTAGGCTCTGCTTGGGTATTCTCCATAAGAAATGCTCTTCCAATGTTACTCTCGTTATATTCTGTTGGGACTGCTATGATGAATCTGTAGTTAATGTGAATGTCGGGTTTGGATTGGCCATAAGAAAACAACAGAACAAGAAGGCTGAACAAGTGAGCTTTCATGACAGAATATCCTGTTTTCTTGTCACGTTCTGTTTCCTTGGAGATTTTCCCCAAAAAACACCAACGGAAAGAAAGTGAAAGAAAAGGGTTGGTTGGTTGTTTGGCAGATTTGTTGGAACCCGTTTTCCAGGTTCCACTGCACTATCAAAAAGGACTATCATCATCTTTGATTCAGCCTTTTGCGGTGTTGATGTAGTGGGGTAACTCGTGCCTGATGGGATTATTGTTCCAGGAAAGATTGTTAATGTCAGTTGCTTTCTAGTGGTAAAAAATCTCAAAGACTTGTCGGGAGTAAATTGTTATAAAAATAATTTATTGCAGCTGAGATTCAACTGTTAAGGTTGTTGAGCACAGCCTGTCCATGTGTGAGCGTCATTAGGACGAAACTTGAAGAAGAAGAAGGGGAGACAGTGAAATGAAGGACAGCATTAGTGTTAAAGACATTGGATCGACTGTTAATGGATTGAGACATTCGGGCACCGCTCAATCAACACATCTTGTTGGGAACAATCGATTACATTTTCTTTATGGATCACGCAGGCGTAACTTTTGGGGTGGGATACGTTTGGCCACTTGCGTCTGCCACGTGTAACGAACCCACGGAGCCCACTTGGTTAATGCTGCGTTGCTGACACAGATTTCACGCATGTCTGACGTGTTTGGTCAGGAAACGTGGTAGTTTATTAACAATAATCGCAATAGTTTAAGGGCAATAAATTTTATTTATTTATTTAAATTTAAATTTTTAATATAATATTATTTTAAAATGTTATTTTGAGATCAAAATGCGGTGCCAAATGAGTTCTTTCGGTGCTGTATCTCCTACGGACTAACCTGGTATAAGCAGGGATTATTTTAAGTGTGGATAGCTTAAAGATACCTTTTTATAATTAAAATCCTCCTAGAACACCTCATGAACTAACAAAAAAAAAGTATAAATCCTTCCTTAACATTAAAATTGGTGTATTATATAAAGTTTGAATGAACCTTAGAGAGTATAATCTCTCGGATTTGATTACATCCTTAATCAAGATTGTTATATGAGTGAAAATGAGAATATTTGATTTGTTCTTGAGTTTGATTTTTAAGTGGATCATTCGGAAATCATCTCTAAGGATCCGATATTTCACGTATTAGCGAGATTTAAACTAAATTGTTGTTGTTGTTAACAAATTAGATATAAGATTCGATTTTTATTATTAATTGGAATCTAAATTTGTTATTTTTATTTGAGCTAATTAAAAAAATAAAATTAAATTTTTTTTATAAATACAAATTTAATTTAAAATTTGATTAAACTGAATTCAAAGACCTCATCTTCTTCAACAAAGGGCTAAATAAAGTCTGTCTTGTAGGCCTATAACAGAAAACCCGATAACATACACTTGGGCTTTGGATCAAGACGCAGATTTGAAAAACTTATACTTGACATCAATCAAGATAAGCTGTGGAAAGCATAGGGTATACAACAGAATATTCAATGTTCAAGCCAAGTAACTTTATTTATTTAGATGTATGTATTAAACAAAATTACAAAATCATTTTTCACACGAAACAAACTCATCAAACTTTATTAGATACTTGACCTGAAATGTCTAGTGTAAGTGCACAAGTTTTTGAAGCAAGCGGATCAAGTAAAAATAAGCCCCTGTTTGATTGAGAGTTTTATAATAAAACGGGATAGAACGTAATACACTTTCATCGTTTAAAAGGAAGTTTTATAATGGAATGAAATAGAATGGGATAGGATAGAAGCGAAAAGTTTCATGTTACCTTCCGTTTCATCCTAAACAGTGAAAATAAGAAACCTCCGATGCGGCAGTCTAAGATGAAATGTAAACTAATAAATATATACTACCTAATATGCCCTCAATAATTTTTCGTAATATCAACTATTTCTCTTTACCCTAATAACAACCAACACATTTCTATATATTTATTAATTTTTTTCGTAATACCAATTATTTCTCCTTCCCGTAATACTAATTATTTCTATGTAAATAAATTATTTTTAAATATAAATAACATAGAATAAAATAAAATAAAATAAATAGAATAAAATTTATTAAATAATTAATAATAATAGTTTATATAATTAATAATAAATTGTATATAATTAATCATAAAATAATAAACTTTTTATTATTTTAAAATAGAAAATATATAAAAGAATTTGTCACGGTTGTGAATAATTTTTTATATATTTTCTATTTAAAAATAACAAAAATTTTATTATTTTATTATTAAAGTCACAACCGTGTCTTTTTAATTGGACATGATTTTTGTTTTAAAATTATAGCGTTAAACCTCCTGCAACAACCATTTTAATGTAAGGGGTATAATAGTCATTTATTATATATTACATTCCATTCTATCTATCTTCCAAACAGCATTTCACTACATTACATTATAAACCCTTCCATACCTCCAAAACAACTTTTCACTATATTACATTCTATTATATTATAAACCGTTATGTTCCGTTCCATTACATTTTATTCTATTCTATTAATTAACATACAACCAAATAGACCCTAAAGAAAGAAAAAAAATTAGAGGCCATAACTTCTCGTATAGAAGTTAGAATCGTTATTATATTATGTTTTCCAAAAGAAAATTGCATGTACTATAAGCATTATAGAGTAATATTTTAAAAAGTATATTGAAAGTTAAACCGGTAAGACAAGAGGTTTAAAGTTTAAAAAGTTCGATCGGTATTAAACTATCATAAAATCGGTTAAAAATTGAATAAAATTAAAGAATTTGAAAAAAATTTGACGAAGAACATCCTTATTCATCAAAAAGTTTTAAGTTTAATTTTAAAAAATTAGATAAAAATTAATCAATTGATTTTGATTTATAAAAACTAACTAGTTTATAAAATTGGTTGGTCAATTAATAAATTGATTAATTTTTAACAACAAAAATTATTAAATTAAATTATATTTAAAGTCAATAGCTTAATTGAAAATCTACATAAGTATTACACAATATCAAAAACACAAGATGCGAAAATATTGATAAGTGAATTATTTGAGAGATCCCATTAAACAATGAGTGGAAGATACAATCATCTCTTTTGTTTCACATCTCAGAAACTTGCTTATCGCTCTGATATTTGATCAAAAGGTGCTGTCTTCGAAAGTGAGAAGGCAAAGCATCTGTTCGAGGAAGTGGAAATCCTGTAGAGAAAACACGAATGTCGCTATCTGGTTGAATCAAACGACAACAATATAGGACGTTGATGTCAACTTTTGTCCTTAAACAAACCGAATGTTTGGATACAAACACTTTGTTTTGTATCACTAGACTCAGAAGCATAATTATATTTAAATTGAATAGGCTGGCAAGTCGTTTGTTAATTGTTTCTTGATAGGTATGTGGGTATTATCCAACGAGAGAAGATAGTGATTTGGTTCTAAAACAAGGTTAGATACATTAAAACACAACTTGATTGTTCTGATCTGTCCTTGATTTGTAACCAGATACATTGGAGGTGACTCTACTATTAAATAAGAACTTATCAGATCGGTCACACTAACTCTATTCTTTACATGCATTATCATCTAAAACAAGTCTTGGTGGAGCATATACCAAGTTCTCAACTAATTCTTATTTTGGCAAGTTATACATACAGATATCATTACAAATTAGGTTAATAAATAAAAAGAATAATTTATATTTTAAATATAAAATTTTATTCAAGTTTACAATACTAATTTAAATATATAATATAAAAAAATTAATAAAAGATCTCAACTAATACTTATTTCCTCCGTATAACATGAAATTTAATTGAGATAAAATTAAAAAAATAAATTAATTTAAATATTTATAAATATTTCTTGAGTTATTTTTTATTATTATCTATTATAAATATTTTTTTCCAATATTTGACTATGTATAGTTTTTTTTAGTTGAGAAAAAAAAGAGAGGAATCTCTTTTAAACAAACTCCATTAATATTATGTTTCAATTTTTTGACTTCAAATCAAAGTCACTTATTAATTGGGACATTTTCGGTGTACAAGTTTCTGCGATTTGTAAGAATTACGTGAGGTCATCAATATACGTAACCCTTTTTTTGCATTTTATAAAAAGACTGTTATTATAACTCGGACTCGTGGCCTTCCATCACAAAGGAATAACCTTATCACTTATTAATTATTATAACAAAATAGAAAATATAACTGGTTTATGATTCTATTGTATTATAACTATCAACAAAGTCACAAAATTTTAAGATAATAATAGGAAAATCTACAAACTTCTCTATTTTTCTTGCATTTTTAAAATAATTCCAAAATTTATAAATATAAAATAAATAAAAAGAATACGATCCAGAGAGAACATTTATTAATATAAAACATAAATCATCTAGGGAATTAAATTAGCAAGAAAATTCGTGTCAACAAATTCATATGATTTTCTACATCCATATTGTCACGGACTTGGTTTTAATTGAAATTCTCTCTACACTTTAAGTTCAAAGATTTTAATTGAAATTCTAAATTTCAGGAGTTTCACTTTCTTTCCTCAATTGAATGCTATGTATTTATATAATTAAATAAGCTGATATCACTCCTTTGAAAAAACAGAAAAAGGGCAATATCTCTAAAATCCCACAAACTCCATCACTTTGATAACTCTTATATCCGTTCTTAACCAAACTATAAAAGGTCTAACGTGTTCAGTACACAAAACTTCTTGCTTTGCGAGAGTTAAGAGAGAGTCATCAATGTACACAATTTTTTCTTTATAATTTTTACAAAAAGGTTATTTCTGTGATTCAAACTTGTAAGAAGCAATTTTTACCAATTACTTCATGGGCCTCCTTTCTTAAACAATTATAAATGAATAATAAACTACAATAACAACAACTTCCAGAAAAAATTTCACTTATACTCAAAGTTTGGAGAGATTCAATAGTACACAACCTTACCCTAATTAGTAGAGAGATAAATGAATAATAAACTAATTTAAATTAATTATAGAAGAGAAATATTCTATGACTAAACAATACATGTTTTTCAACTTTTTTGTCTTAATTATTTTTTCATACTGATAAAGATAAAATATTTATAAAAAATTAGAGAATTGCATACTTAGTTAATTCAATTTATTACTTCTAAAATATAGAAATGATAAAAGAAAATTTTATTTTTAAAAATTTATTAAGAATAATAAAAATAGACCCTGCATTCCTTGGATAATCCAAATAAACAATATAGCCTTGTTTGGTTGGCATGGATTTTTGTTTGGGAAAATAATATTTTTTCTAAAATTTATATTATCACGTTTGGTTAATTTTTTTTTTGTAGTTAAAAAAGTAAAAACTTTTCCAATCTAGGAAAAGTAGTAACGCTTTATTTGGATTCTAAATCTCATCACACTATTTGATATTTAGATTACTTTAATTTAATCTAAAAAATATGCTAGTCAATCAATCATTCCTTCTCTCTCAACTCTACGACAACTCTTTTATAAAACCTACCTCCTCTTCAACTATTTTTATTATTCTCCCGTTAGCAGGAGTTTGAAGATTTTTGCTTAGAAGTTTCAATAATGCACTATTTGTATTTTTTCAATATTAGAAAAAATTTGATATTTGATTTGAATTTTAAGATTTATCTTTGTACTCGGTTGAAGTTTTTTTAGTATTTTTAATAATATATTTAAGATATAACAATATTATATGATTAGAATATCAAAAATGAAAAAAATTAACATTTAATAATATAACTTGTATTATAAATTAACATTATTTAACAATTTCAATAAGAATCCACTCAACTTTTCGATTAAAATTTTTATAAGTATCCAAACATGATTAAAATTTTTATAAGTATCTAAACATTTTAATATCTTTATTTTTCATAAATGTATTTTCCGAAGAATCGGATTCCAAATTCACTTTACTTTACCGCCAACCAAACGGATATATGCTTTTCAACTCTTTTTCTTAATTATTTTTCATGCTGATAAAGATGAAATATGGAAAGAATTTAGAGAAATGCTTATTTAATTAATTCAATTTATTATTTTTAAAATATGAAAATTATTAAAATAGTATCTATATTCCTTGGAAAATCCAAACAAAACCAAACCAACACTGAATCCAAAGTTCTACGTATCTGTACTTTCCCATATACGTGAGTCGTGACATGTTGAGTTTTCTCTCTATATAAGCCTTCCATTCTCGGACCTCTATCGCTCCACCACTCAAAAGTCCCGCTTTTTACGAGCCAAGGTTCGATTACACAACGATAACCAGACCAACCCCACGTTGAGAAAAACAAGGAATCAGAGAGATCTTAGGGAAGAAGAAGAAGAAGAGGAAGGAAGATGCAGAGATTCATGGCGAGAAGCTTGTTGCTTGGAAGAAGCAGATCACAACGCTGCTTCTCTCACGCTGTCCAGAAACAAACATCACCACTTCTGCGCCAGCAAGACGGCGCTGTTTTTCCCTCAATGCCCTCCTTCGACTACTCTCCTCCTCCCTACTCCGGCCCGTCGGCCGACGAGATCATGACCAAACGGAAACAGTATCTCAGCCCTTCCTTGTTCTATTTCTACAACAAGCCCGTGAGTCCTCGTTTGATCGTCTCTCTATATTCTTGATGTGATTGGAATAAAAAATCACTCTTCAATGTTTCAGCTTCACGTGGTTGATGGGAAGATGCAGTATCTGTTCGACGATCAGGGCCGCAGATACTTAGACGCTTTCGGAGGGATTGCTACGGTGTGCTGTGGCCACTGTCATCCCGAAGTGGTGCAATCGATGGTCGACCAATCGAAGCGCTTACAGCACTCCACTGTTCTTTACCTTAACAATGTTATCTCCGACTTCGCCGAGGCTTTGGTCTCCAAGATGCCTGGAAATCTTAAGGTACCAGAATTCCTGTCATGACATGTCATGTCATGTCAAATAGCTTCGTAATTATCGCAATTAGATTCGTACCGTAATCTTTTTAGGTCGGTATCGTCTGCAGTTGTCGTAATTAAGTTCGTTTGTTATGCAGGTTGTGTTCTTCACAAATTCTGGGACTGAAGCCAATGAGTTGGCTCTGATGATTGCTAGATTGTACACAGGTTGTCAGGATATTGTTTCACTGAGGAATGCTTATCATGGGAATGCTGCAGCAACAATGAGTGCCACTGCACAATCAAATTGGAAATTTAACGTTATACAGGTACAAGAACAATAAGTTTCCATTCAACTTTTCATTGGTTATGTATAGTATCAGGCTATAATATTTGGTGTAATTTTAAAAGTAATCTAACTTTAGGATAAAAAATTATCGGAAATAATGATAAATACTTAAAAACCTATTTTATGAAATGGGAAAAATTAGATATGAGTTTCAGTGGGGGCCAATCTATGAACTGAAGAATCTTCTGCTGATTTCATGGTTTTGGACTTCAGTATCAATGTTGGTGTCAGGACTAACAATAAATGGTATCTCCACATCAGTTCAGAGTAGGTTCATGCTTCACTATCTACAGTTTCAGAAATATCGTCAGAAACGTATGGGTTGTTTTGATCAGATGCTTGCGAAATTGATTCGTTCTCTTGACACGTTATAGTTTAGTCTTTATCACAAGATTCACCACATTTAAGGGCAAGAAAGATTTGATCTTGTTGCAAGTCTTTCCCAAACTGTGATAACATCTTATCTTTAGTTGTCCACGTATCTTGTTGCTAGGCATGGTAGCAAGTTTGGGTTGGGTCCGGCCTAATTCCTTAAAGCAAGGCCTAAGAAAACTAGCCCGAAATTAGGTCAATCCGAATTCTTTTTCTCGATTTTATTGGTGCATATATATATATATATATATATATATATATATATATTCACTCATGCTGCTGAGCACGTAGGCACATTACCTGATTGATTGTGTTCTTATCTTGTTTGTTACATATTATTCTTGCTACATATTTCTGAACATCTCTTCACTGGAAAACGGCAGAGTGGGGTGCATCATGCGATGAATCCGGATCCATATAGAGGTGTTTTTGGCTCAGATGGAGAGAAGTATGCAAAAGATGTCCAAGATACCATTCAATTTGGAACTAGTGGTCAGGTTGCAGGATTCATTTCTGAAGCTATACAGGTTTTTCAGAATCAACTCTGACTTGTAATTTTTCCTTCAGAATTACTATCTTAAGTAACATCTTTTAGAATTACTTGATAGGGGGTGGGTGGAATTGTAGAACTGGCTCCAGGATATTTGCCTGCTGCATATAAAACTGTTAAAGATGCTGGAGGCCTTTGTATTTCTGATGAAGTTCAGGCCGGATTTGCTCGAACAGGCACTCATTTCTGGGGATTTCAGGCCCATGGTGTTGTTCCCGACATAGTGACAATGGCAAAGGTTAGTTCTTTTTTTTTTGATGCATATCTTTTCTCATGTTTTGGCTCTGACCTGAACTGTAATCGCAATTTTTATCCTGGAATCTGCAATTTAAAACTGTCCTGCATTTTCTGTTCGTGCAGGGAATTGGAAATGGCATTCCTCTAGGTGCTGTTGTGACAACCCCTGAAGTTGCAGAAGTCTTGACTCGTCGAAGTTACTTCAATACATTTGGGGGAAATCCAGTGTGTACAGCTGCAGGCCTGGCAGTTCTGAGAGTCATTGAGAAAGAAAATCTCCAGGAAAACGCTCTAGCTGTGGGGAATTATCTGAAAAACAGACTAATTGCACTCATGGATAAGTACGAAAGTAAGTGCAATTACGCTTGTATCGTTCGCAATTATCGTCAGCAACGGCAGTATAATCTGCAATCCGCAATTTAAAACCGGCACGCTTTCTTTGATTTATATGCTCATTTCTCTTTTCCCATGTACTTAATGATTACTATTGTTCTTAATTCTTAAATGTTCTCTAGTAATTGGGGATGTAAGAGGGAGAGGGTTGATGCTTGGAGTTGAGTTTGTGACTGACCGCCAACAGAAAACTCCTGCAAAAGCTGAAACCCTGCATGTGATGGACCAGATGAAAGGTCTGAATCTTCCCCCGTTTCTCAACTAAAACTGAGCCAACTTGTTATTGATCATATACTTTTGTTACTGTAACAGAAATGGGAGTTCTCATAGGAAAAGGAGGATTTTATGGGAATGTTTTTAGGATCACACCTCCCCTTTGTTTCACCAAAGAAGATGCAGGTACAGTACATGATCAATGACTCCATTAACAACCTTTTTCATTGCAGCTTCAAGATTTACAAACATGGCTGCTCTTCTGACGAGTTTTCAATTTTGATTCACAGATTTCCTCGTCGATGTAATGGATATAGCAATGTCAAAGTTGTGAAGAGGAAGAGTTTATGTATGAAGAAAAATGTATATTTTGTGATCCAGAAAACGGTGAACTGAGTCCTGTACCATCCCATTTCTGTTGTGTCTGGCAATTATAATATAAGCAGGTGTTTCTTCCATTAATGGTTGCTGCTAGTTGCTTACCTACAAGCTGCAAAGAGCAGTGAGAGTCAACATCTTGTTGTCTCTTCACTTCATTTATCTCTTCTGGGATTTTGGTTCCAGGACTTTTTCCCCGGAAGATTTGATCACACTAATATTAGAAATTTGCAGTGACGATGTCGATTTATCTCCTTTTGCTGTTTCACTCTCTACTTCTCCTTCTCCCTCTCAAATGGTTTTCTTGACATTATACACAAAAAGAAGCATTTTATCATTTCGAATGATTGATAAAAGAAAAAATCATGGTTGTTACGAACATTTTCAATTTCAATGCACCTTGTCTTAAAATTGTTCATTAACTGTTATGAATTTTTTAGGAACCTGCAAAGTTGAAGGAGACAAAGTATGGACACATCTCTAGCAAAAGCGATTTTTGAAATCTAAAGTGTATGTAATGGATTGGATCAATCAAAATAAGATTCTTGTTTAAATTGTTATAATCATTATTATTAAATTTAATTTTTTAGGCATATTTAATACTCTTAATTATGGATGTCAAAATCGGTCCGGCCCAAGTTGACTAGATCACAGGCGTGCGTAGCCCGGCCGTTACTTCTAAAACGATGTCATTTTTGAAGTTTTTTCTTTTAAAAAAATTAACGGGTAAGCCAGGCCACGAGTCGAGTCACGGGCCGACTCATCCCAACCCGCAGAGCCATGGACCACCATGGCTTGGGGTCAGGCCCAATCTGGCCCGACCCGTTGATATATCTACCCTTAGCTCTCAATAACTTTAAGAACGTAATTATCCGACCCGTTGACATCTCTACCCTTAGCTCTCAATAACTTTAAGAACGTAGTTATTTTTTATCTTATATTCAATCTATTGGCTCTAGTACACCCCTCACTAAAAGAGCAGAACGAAATTTTCTATACCCATTAGCCTGTACCAAATCTGTTCCATGTGATCTCATCCACATAAATGTATAAATGAGAGAAATGTATAAATGAGATCGCGTGAAATAAAATTGATACAAACTAGTAGATACAAAGGATTTGATCTCCAGAAGAGCTACTATTCTTATAGATGAAGGCCATGACTCAACTACCTGTCTATAATTCCACTTTTCTTCTTGTGCCTCTTAATCACCATTTTGCAAAATCTTATAACTTCCTTGGTTTTATCATATAATCAACATTAATTTTACCTAAATGGGTTGTTTTGAATGCTCAAGCTCAGACTCAGGCTCAGACTCGATCCCGACAACTCGAAATTAGGTTGCTAAAACTCTGACACGAGTATAGGCCTTTAACCCCCCCAATAGTTCAGGTTGAGTCGAGGGCAAGAAAAAAATTGTCATGCGACTTGAGTTTGGTCTGGTTTGTTGTCATTCCTAAATACTTATTATGAGATTAGTAGCATAATATAGTGATCAAATAGAATAATTTTCATGCCAAATATGTCTTCCATGACATGCAAGTTCAAGAACGTTTCATCGAAAATTTGTCAAGCTCACACGAAACTGAAATCCCGAAGAGGTGAGGATTGAAGTTGGCTCTCTTACAAGAGTACCGTTTCACTTCCCAGACAGAATTTTGAGCAAAAGAAATGCTAATTCTACTCCAGTAACTCACTATTACGAAATTGTACTGATGTGAATCCCACGGTTTCTGAAATTTATTTGCCTTACACAGATTTGAAGAAACAATTGAACTTTCTTTAACATGAACTTATACTAGAAACAGGTTATTCCATCTGCAGACGAAGATTTCTAATCAGTTCAAGTAATGAGAATTTAGATTCCACAGTTGCTGTTGCATTACAATTTTCAAAAGCTGATAGAACTAAGATTCAGGTATATGAACTAACATTGAATCTGTACTTACTGCATTTTTTCTTTCTTCGCACTTGGTTTTGATGATCAGAACAAATCCCTTCAATTTTCATACGATGAGCTTGTACTTAGAAGAAGTAAATAATGGATGAGCCTGAATCAACTTCGAAATGATTCTCTAATTTGACTCTTTTATTGAAACAAAACCAGATCTTTAACTACCACAATCATCAACAAAGCTAGAAAGATCAAAACTTTCATGTCAATAAACCATAGTGATGCAAATTGCATGCTAAGAGACAAGCAAGATCAGGAACCATAAAGGTCAAGCCAGACTGTTCATATTGTACCAGTACAAGAAGGTCCAATGAAAACGGAAAAAAAACCCAGATAGAAGAGCTCCTAAAGGAGCAGGAAGTTTCCAAGATCATCGCTAACGATCATGTCTAGCAGCCATGGACAACATTAGTGGGGAGTATCTGATGAAACCTGTGGAGGGTTGACGAGCTCGCATGCTAATAGTGTACCGAATAGTTGAGACCATAATCGAGAGCAAGTCCATGAACAAGTAAGCAACTTCCTGAAACATGCTTATGCTTTTCCTTAGGAACACACTCATGAATATCGAAGTCGGGTTGTGCTCAAATCTAGGCATTTCTGAACACCGCTTCTGTTTCTCGCGTATGTCAAAAGCGTAACTGACGTGTTGCCTGATTGTTTTTTTTTTTTTTTGTCTCTACAGAATAGAATATTATGAAAGGAACCTTCAAGTTACGAAACTGCCCTTCTTTCATACATTAAATGGTTTTGTGATTTTATTTATTTATAATATATTTTAATTTTTAAATTAATATTGTAAATTAACCAAATCTTAAATTTTTATTTTGGTCTCATAAGAAATATATAACTTGTTATCTTTTATGTTTTTAATAAATATTGTATTACGAATTGAACGTTTTAAATGATATTATTATTTTATTAAAACTCATATATGATTTTAGATTTCAAATAGAATAATTTTATAATATTGTAATTTTTTAAATGTTATAAATTATAAATATAAAATTAAATTTTCATAAATAATTTAAACTGAAAAATATTTCTTTTGCCGTAAATACTAAAGTAGAAGAAATAGGCTTAATGCTTGTATGTTTACTTTCTTCAGAATTTTCAAGAGCGAAGGGGTAGTTGAGTAAATATGTTATAGTAAAGGTGGGCCGACAATTATAAATTGGTCAGATGAGGACATGGTGTGCTCATCCTGCAGATCATGCACCTAACAGTTAGCTGTTAATTCCTCCAGGTCCTCCACCGTTTCCCAGTTTTAGTTCAATATGTCGACACTTCTACAATCATCTATTTTTCTTTCTGTTTATGTTCTCTCTGGCTTTGATAGGAACTTTGTGATTTTTTTTATTATTCTTTGACTAAGTTTTGAGTTAAATTGACATCTTTTTGAATTTGTTTCGTTACTTGTACGTTTGATTTGTACTTGTTTGGTGATTTCCGACTTGTGCTAGTGGTCCTTCTGCTTCCATGGGCTCGGTGGGTCTGTATTTTTAAGATTTTGGATGTTCTGCTATTGGTACTTAGATGAGTATTTAGCATCTGATTTTATAGATTAGGTCGAATAATCGGGTGTTTTTACCTTTTGGCTTTATTTAGTAATTTGGGGTTATTATTGTTTAGATAGTGACAGAATTAGTGTTAGACTGTTAAGTTAATTATAGCGAGATAATTGAGAGTTTATCTAGCTAGTTCGCTCAATTATTATTGTTAAACTGATGGTTGTCCCTTCGGAGACATATGATAAAATTAGAAAGCTATATAGTAGATTAGCATGACCCTTATATAATGTTGACATGCACAATTCAAAGAATAGTGAACAGACGTTTACAGCATAGCAGGTATGAACAGAACTTTGCAGTTTATCTAAGTATATTTGTATTATTTTTTTAATAACTTTTTCTTCTAAACTTGTATTAACTTACGCCGATTTATAGTTTTTTAATTATTATTATTATTTATTAGCATATATGGGCACCATATCAGGTATCTTTTTTAGTTC
>JANQAP020000119.1:1643186-1654814 GCA_026874005.2 Erythroxylum coriaceum
TCTTCACTGTTTAATTCCATTGTTCCTGAATTTTCCTCAACTTTGGGCTGATCTACCATATGTGCTTGGGACCTCTGTTGCCCCCCACGGTTTCCCATTCTCGACTTGGTGGTTTATCATGTATTTTCCAACATGTCTCCTTTGTGTGCCTTGGTTTCTTGCTGTGGGTGCACCAGAGGTTGTCCTTATTCTCCTTCCCCTGGTTTTCTTTACCAGAATGCTTAGATAGATCACATCCCGTCCATGGTTTGTGGTTCAAGCATAACACTCCTTCGACTCTCTTCTGCTCGAATCAATGAGATTGTCTCTTCTAGAGACGGAGTGTCCTCTTTTCCAAGGATTTGGATCCTGACATGATCAAATTCCACATTCAACCCAGCCAAAAAATCATACACACGGTCTTTTTCAATGAAGTTCTTCAAGATGACAGCATCCTCAGGGCATTTCATCTCAAAAACTCGATAATGATCGAGTTCTCCACAGATTCTGCAGCAAGTTTGCATATTCTGTGACAGATTTATCTCCTTGCTTAGCAGCTGCAGTTTTGATCTTGATCTCGTATAATTGAGCAGCATCATGAGCCTTCGAGTATGTGCGACCAATGTTGTCCCAAATGTCCTTTGCAGTGACAAAAAACATGCACGTGTCACTGATCATGGGATCCATAGAATCCCATAGCCAGGACATTATCATGGAAGCGTCCTCATCCCATGCTCCAAACATTGGGTTGTCCTTAGTCGGTCCTGTTCTAAGAAGATGACTGTCTCCCATTGCCCTTGAGGTATGTACGGACAAATTGAGACCATTTGAGATTGTTCTTCCCATTAAGCCTATAGGAAGCCCAAATATTTTGTAAATCTCCAATTTTCTGAATGGTGCTGAATTCTTCTGGAGGGTTAGATTTGGTGGAGACAGAGATTTGAGAGGTTGACATGATTAAGAAGAAGATATTGCAGTGAAGAAAAAGATACTGAAGCAATTAAGGCTACCCTAATGAGAACCACACGAGAGAGATAAGGAGGAATGCAGCGATGAAGGCTGGAACACACGAGAAGAATAAAAAAATAGGGTTTCGGTAGTGCAGCAATGAAGGCTGCTCAAAGGACAAATCCCAAAAAAAGAAGCCCTACGGCTCTGTTACCATGTTGGAAAGAATTTTCCTATATTCTCATATATTGAATAGGAGTGTACAGCCATATATAGGACATTACAAGTAGGAAAAAAAGAAGCCCTACGGCTCTGTTACCATGTGGGAAAGAATTTTCTTATATTCTCATATATTGAATAGGAGTGTACAGCCATATATAGGACATTATAAGTAGGAATTTAAATCTGGAAAGTTACCTAAAGCTATCTAATGTAATCCCTTAATTTAAGGGATTTCAAACTTATCTTATCTTATCTATTTACAGTCTATATATATCTAAGTATAATCTATTTACAGCTTTTAGTATCTTATCACCATTCTCTCCATGTCTACATGGTATTTTTTTGAATTAAAATTTGTGGAGTTATGAATTATGAGTTAAATATTTAAAAGCTTAGGTATAGAATTGTTGTAGGGAGAGAGTTGGCGAAGCTAGTTTTGAACAGAAAAGGACTAGAATGGGGTATATTGTGGCTTGAACAAATGTGATTTATAACAGAAACCTCCTTTAATAAAAACCTGAATAGAAAGGCTACTGTCTTCAGCAAACTCTTTGTATGTCTTACAAAAAATCTTATCAGTAACAGGAAAGACAAGTCAACAATGACTGTTACTAAAACACAAGAAGTTTCTTGTTGAAAAGATGTAAAACAAATAGCAAAACTTTTTAAGGACTAATTAGATGAGAAAATAAAGTTGTGAAAATGAAATATGCTTATGCATGACGGATGCTTGCATGAGTGATCTTTACTAGATGCTTCGTAGTACATTAGACGGAATATATTTGTGGTATTTCTTCTCGCTTATGTCATGCGCTCGATGCATAGTAGATTTAACAATGTTCTTAAGTTGACTCGTGTAGTGATTTATAATTGTGATATTATTTATTGAAAATATATTAAAAAGTATGAGTGAAATATGATATCATAAAGTGCTATAGATAATTTTAAGATATTGTTCGAGTCAAAATTCAAAGTTTTGAACAAATACTACTTTTGAAACATCGATTTATGTATTTCTATGCATACTTGAGTAATTCTTTGATATGTGTGAGTTCAATTATGCAGTGCTTGAACCTCTGATTATTCTTGTGGTTGTTTCTGTGTTTCAATGATCTGCTTCTGACTGTATTTGGTGCACTTTTCTTCATAGGGTATGGAATTATGATGAAGGTAAACTTCTCAATGGGTTTGACAATCATGACTACCCTCAGAAAGGAATCTCTAATCTCTGCCTTTTAAATGAGCTTGATGACAGTCTGCTTCTTGTTGCTTCATGTAATAACTACTACCTTTGTTTCTTTGTCTCACAAAAGTAGAAATTGTTTATAAGATGGTTCAACAGAATATATTTCCATGCTCTGTTATGTAGGTGATGGAAAGATTCGGATTTGGAAAGATTACACTAACATGGGAAAACAGAAGCTTGTTACTGCATTCTCTTCAATTCAAGGACATAAACCTGGTGTTCGGAGTTTGAATTCTGTTGTAGATTGGCAACAGCAGTCTGGTTATCTGGTACATATCATTGTAAATCTAGAATGTAATAAGTTGCTATGCTTGTAACTGATGTTCAAGAATGTTGTTCTGCATAACTTCATTGGCAGTTTGCATCTGGTGAGATATCATCCATAATGTGCTGGGACCTGGATAAAGAACAAGTGGTGAACTCTATACCCTCATCATCAGATTGCAGCGTTTCAGCATTGGTGAGTTTTTGTTGGCTTCTTCTTTGTGTTATTTTGTTTGACTTGTATGTTAGTGTGATTAGCCATGTCGTTTATATTCAGGTTAGAACTTTTAGTTCCTGGTTATCCTTCTGAGTTGTGATTCTTCTATATTTTTCATGGCATCTTCTGTGGTACTAGTTCATCTATATTTCTTTCCCAATTCAAATAGCTGTATTTTGTCGAATATAACTTTGTATGAAGTTCCATCTTATTGTTTTTCTTTTATTTGAAAAATACTTAAAATTGAGGGGATATTTGGCAAATATGTGCTGGTAGTGAAACTGTTGCTAAATGACAAGATTACCAAATACGGCTTGAAAAAATAGCTTATGCTCACTTTTTATTTCTTGGTATACTGCTCTTGCATATTTAGTTCACTTTATGTGCTGCTAGTGAAACTGTCGCTAAATGACAAGATTACCAAATGCAGCTTGAAAAAATAGCTTATGCTCACTTTTTGTCTCTTGGTTTAATGTTCTTGCATCTTTACTTCACTTTTAACATCTAATAGCTTAACATAGGACAGTGTTGCACTATCAATACTTTATTGCAATGACAATAAGTGAGATCCTAAGCAATTCTTCCTAATGACAGCAAGTGCTATCCAATGCCGAAAATTGCTCAGAAAGTACATTTAACATGGGCAAAATTATATTTAAGGTTCTTGTGTAGTTCAGGAGTTTTGTGCTACTTTAAGAGTCTACTGTACAAGATTCTTTTTCCCATTGCATTAATTGATGATGTGCTGTCTAGTGTCCGTTGACGGCATTTGATGTTGATCAGCTCTTTTTAATCTTTGTCTAGTCTGCTTCTCAAGTTCATGGAGGCCAACTTGCTGCTGGTTTTGTAGATGGCACCGTCAAACTCTATGATGTGAGGACACCTGATATGTAAGTAATACACAGATGTGGTTACTCCATGCTAGTAATATACAGATGTGGTTCCTCTAGCATGGAGCAGATGTCACTTTTCTCTCTACAATTTCAGTTACTTTTTCTCTTTTAATGATTAGTTGCAACTTGCTTCTTAGAACCTGGATCTGCGGAGCCTGGGCAATGCAACATCCTTCATTTTTTCTCATTTTTATCTGTCTAACTGTTATTTAAATTGCATTTTATAGGCTTGTTTGCTCTACACGGCCTCACAAGCAGAAATTAGAAAGAGTTGTGGGGATTGGTTTTCTACCTGGACTTGATCCTGGAAAGGTAATCTGGAATCTCTAAATCCTTGTTTGAGTTGCTCATTTAATATATATATTGCGTGCAATATGTAATTTTTGTGTCCGTGATTCTTCTCCTCTTATGTCCCCTTTCAGATTGCTAGTGCATCTCAGGCTGGTGACATTGAGTTTTTGGATATCAGAAACAGTAAAGATGCATATCTCACGATCCGTTCTTTTAGGGGCTCGCTTACAGCTTTAGCTGTCCATAGGCATGCCCCAGTGATTGCTAGTGGCTCAGCAAATAAAATAATCAAAGTATTCAGCCTGAAAGGCGAACCGCTAGGCGCCATTCGGTACTACCCAACCTTAATGGCCCAGAAGATTGGTTCTGTAAGCTGCCTCGCATTTCATCCCTACCAAGTGCTTCTTGGTGCTGGCGCTGCAGATGCTTGGGTCTCAATCTATGGAGATGAAAATTATCAGGCAAGATAAACCACTCTTTTAACTTTTGAGTTCACCTCACGGTTAGCCAGGCAGCATCGGATGCATGAGGACTGTTGTTTGATTGATTGTCATGGGAGTGCGTGATCTTAGCCGACAGAAAATGGTACATTCCGCATTCTGCTGTGCTCAGTTGCTCTCTTATCGAAACATGGCACGCTGAAATACAGATTCATTAGCCTCCAATGTAGAGAGATGTTCACACAAGATAGTAGGGGAACGATCCCTGTGGTATTCACTGGTGGAGGCTTTGCCAAATAATTCTTACGATGGTAAATGTGTGTAAATATCATTCCTCTTTTGGCATCTTCTCTTTTTCTTTTCCGTCTTTTCACTGGTGTGTTCTTCCATCCGTCCCTTTTGGTTCATTTCGTGTAAAAGCAGCACGGTTGTCCGTTGTCCTAATTAAAAGCATTGCAGATAGATGTGCTGAGAATAGGGGTTTTAGAGAGTTGGCATGGCCCCCTTGGGAACGCGGGGGACATATTTCAACTTGTTCATATCCTTTGGTCCTCTGTATTTAAAAAAAGAAAAATGTTATTGGTCGTAGGACCTTTCATTATCTTCTATGTAACATGTAATTAAGAAAAAAAAATGTGGAGAATGAAAGAGCAAATCAATAGCGAATTCCTTGTCCAATAGTTTCTCTCAATTTCAAAGTATGGTTGGCAGTAACGCTGGCCTGGGCTAGTCCTTGGGCTCAATGTTGCTTCATTACTAGGGTTTGGCTGACTCAATCTCTCATTATTAGTCAGGCTCAAGAAAATTCCAAGGCCTAAACTTAGAGTTGGCGTTACTCAAAGTTATCTTAATAAGTCAGGTCCCAAATTTACAAGAGTCCGAAGCACAATTGGGCATTCTAGAAAAAGCTCAAAGACCAGAAAGCAACTGAGTCCCTATGGCTACATAACAAAACCCAACTTGAAACCCAAACAAGGGTCCAAGACCAAATCAAGATTGGGCAACACTACAAAATTCCAAAGACCAAAACCCAACTGGACCCTTAATACCCACAACAAAACACAATATGAAGCCCAAAAGGGTCCAAAGACCACAGCACAATTGTCCCATTCTAAAAAGCCCAAAGAGGGACTTGAAAGATGAAAATGCCCAAAGATTAAGCACACATATTCCTATAGCCCATAATACAAACCCTTGAAATCATTATGGTCACAATTGGGCCATAATAAAAAGCCCAAAACCAATCATAACTGGGCCACCCAAATTGAAACCCGAATAAATGTTGGGCCACACTAATCCTTATAGGCTATAGCCCATAACAAAACCCAACTTGAAACTCAAAAAGATAGACTGGGCCACAATTAAGCCATACTATCAAAAGCCCAAAGACCAAAGCACAATTGGGCCCTTGTAGCCCATAGCTAATTTTAGTCTGAACTGAAACTGAATCAAAATGGAACCCATCCAATCAAATTTAACTTTGTTAAGTTTAGACTCTGAGTTGTATGTTACCTAAGTTTCAAATTGTGCAGGTGACAATCAACATAGCAAAAAAGGTTGCAATCTCAGCTCAATACAATTCTCCAATCATTAGCAACCGCTGAGCAAGATATTAGCAAGCCATTTAAGACGACATGCGTAAGAAGCCTGAAAGCAACCAAACACAAAATACTAACCAAATTAACCACAATGGAATTGAAATGACTCAACTAATGAATCGGGGAACATCTAAAAGCTATATTTCCCCTGCCCTGCCACTAATGGAAGCTCTTGCAGATGCATGGAAAACAGACAGAAGAGAGCAGTAATGATATCATATTATCAGAAAATACATTTCCAGAACTAGTAATCACTAATCACTTTCTCCCATCCATCATACTTGGGCCAGACAGACCTTATGATGTACCATTAGTCGTCTTATACCTTCCATCTGCTCTGCCAAGAACATTTAGATCTTCAAACAATCTATATGACGGAGTAAAGGTCTTCTGTCCTGCAGGGCTTGCAGGGTGCCGAGGTACAGAGCTTATTGAAGGATCAACATTACCATTGCTCACTTTTGGGAAGGAGTTATAAGTAGTTGTACTCACTTGAGAGGTTGAATTCATAGTATTAACAGTAGAACCATTATACTGGCCATTAGCATAATCAGTCGTAGACGCCCAAGGTGGAGGAGGGTAGCCAGAAGAAAATTGAGGATATTGTGGCTGCAAATGTGGCTGAAACTGAGCTTGTAATTGTTGCTGACGTTGAGGATATTGCTGCTGGGGTTGAGGCTGCAATTGGGTTTGATGTTGAATATGAAATTGCTGTTGGGTTTGAAGATGAGCATTGAATTGCTGTTGGGACTGAGGTTGTAATTGTGTTTGATGATGAGCTTGGAGGTATTGTGGCTGGGTAAGGAATTGCTGCTGGGGTTGAGGCTGCAATTGGGTTTGATGTTGAATACGAAATTGCTGTTGGGTTTGAAGATGAGTATTGAATTGCTGTTGGGACTGAGGTTGTGATTGTGTTTGATGATGAGCGTGGAATTTTTGTTGGGATTCAGACTGTAATTGTGTTTGAGGATGATGGGTATGGTATTGATGTAGGGGTTGAGGCTGTAATTGTGTTCGAGGCTGGGGCTGAGGCTGAGGCTGAGCTTGGAATTGTTGCTGACGTTGTGACGATGGCTGTAATTGGTTTGCGGGTTGAGACTGTGCCCATGGAATAACATAACTGCTGTATGACACCTGCCCTTGGTTCCCATTGCATCCTTGAGAAATGTGAGGATATCCTTGGGTAGCAGAGGAAATCTGTGTTTGTTGCATGTTGTCATTGGATGCTGGAGGAGTTGAAGGGGGGATGGAATTGGGTGAGGTGGATGTGTTATCTAAAGTGAGGCTAAGGAACTCAATCATGGCCTGTTCTTTTGTCGTTTTAACAGATGCAGGTGGATCAGGAAGAGCCAATGCATCGGATTGCACAATATTTGAGGAGCTCAATGCAGATGGCATCATTTTGCTAGATTCTGCTGGCACCAGAGCTCCGCAGGACCCATCTGTGCTTGGTGCAGGACTAGATAGAGTTCTGGAATGCCTGCATTCACATAAGAAGAGCATTGATTATTCAAGTCAATCCATAAACCCCAATCGAACTGTCCAAAAAGTTGCAAGTGCCCACAATTAATCAATTGGACAGGTAGGTTCCAAAACAGACAACAAAGGGAAAAGTTATAATATGTTCTATACACGGGGAATGGCGCAATCTCTCTAAACCGCTTGAGTAGAATGTTCAGATCCAAACTCAATACCTTAAATTTCATTTCTTTGCGCATCTCACAATGATGAAAAAAATACCCCACAAATCACTCATATATCAAATACTTACCATCACCTAGAGAACAAATATGATACAAGGTATCATATCCTACCTTCGAGCTAGCATTGCAAAATCATCCTCCTCTTCTTCCTCTCCATCGATATAGCCCCTTGTCACATTAGCGACTGGCACAATGACATTGTTGCCAGGTGTTGGGCTGGAGACCTTTGTTTCTTCTGATGGTTTGCCATCTGAAAGAGCATCGATTGGTTTAGGGTTTATGCTTGGAACTTGAGCTGGCATTGAGGAGCCAGAAGCTATAGCATCATATTTGGCAAGTAAGATTTGCATACTGTCATTCAACTCAAGCCCCTGATCAAGAAGTTCTTCATCACTGAAACGAAAGCAAGTTAATTCAATACATGCAAATACCAGTTTATGCTAGTGCAGGGCATGTGCAGTAGGCCACAAGCAAGTATCCTTCTACATGGCCATGCGAAAGAAACAAACTCTTTAGTAGTTATCAAAGAACTAACCCAGTTGTTGTCAACATTTGCATCAACATTTTCTGGTTTGACCGACATTGGTTGACAAGGTCAATGATAATTTCATCTTTTACAGCCTGAAAGAATGAGCATCATCACATGATAAGATTAATTGTTATACTTCTATCATCCAGGGGAAAACAAAAGCCTTGACAATTTGTACCTCTCGATCATCAGGACTAACAGCTTGCAGCATATCACTCAAAAGTTCCATAACATTCTGCATGGAATCCAAGCCTGATGAACTAATAAGATAAAAAATAATGATAAGGAGATTGTATTAAAGGAAAACAGTATGAAATGATTCTAAAATGCAAATAGCTTTGTTAATCCTCACCTTAATCCCCCAATATCTGCTGCCATTGTTTCATCTCGTCTCCTAGAGGCATTGCTAGGCATTCCATATCCAGCTTGAGGAGGGTGAGTTGCTGGAAGGTTTGCAGGTGGTGTAAATATTGGTGCCGTATCTCTGGAACGCTTTGGGAATTGTACTCCTGATCGCTGCACATTTCCCCAATCCAACTGATGAATTAGTTGTTTAGCAATTTATGCCATATGCCATCATGGGCATCAGCTATTTATAATCATAAAACAGACATGTCATCAATGGAATTTCTGAGGCTGCAGTAGCACATAATCACCAAATATGTTCCACATATCAGAATAATCACTCTTACAAGGAGATCAATAAACTACTTTCCCAGATATATCAAATCAAGTAGATTATCACCCGTATAACTTTCACGGAATTATCACAAGCAACTTATTGCTGGCAACAATACCAAGCTATACTCTTGATGGACCTATAAGCTGACCATCAACATTGCTTGTACAATAACTCAATGACCTAGATAGACAGATAAGAACTTCGCACTAAAACCACATCATAGATAATCGAAAGGACAGAAGCAACATAGCAAACAATCAAATGATTTAGTTAAAAAGTTCACCCTTAGTTCCTCATAAGCCGAATAGTACTGAGGATATTTGCATCCAGGCCCACCAAATGCCTCTTGCCAGGAATCCAGCAAAACTAGGATCTTATCTCTCACATCCATATCTGTCTGCAGAAATAGAGCCAAAATCAATATATGATGCAATGCATAGGAAATCAAGTATTGGCATGAGAAACAGCATAGAACAGCATGGCCAAGAGAATCTGCTACATTTATTGAAGATAAGCAAGAAAAGGCATTTCCAAATGACAAAATGCAAAGAGAAAGCATAGGACTCTGTATGGTCATAAATGTCAAAGATTTAGATTTAGCTACTGATTTATGATTTAATTAGATGATTTGTTAATGTAATTAATGTATTTTATGTACTTTCTTATTTAGGTAGTCAACTCTATGTTAAAGGATCTGATTTTTAGTTCTTCCTTATTTAGATAGGTCTCCTCCTGTATATTCCTTATCGAGGTAGTATTTCTTCTGTATATATAATATTTTCTTCTAATAAACATAGGTTTTCGTGCTCAAAAATCTCTAAGTTTGACATGGTATCAGAGCCTCGGTTCTGAATTTCCATGTGTCTAGTTCTTTTGCTCTACACAGCCCTAGTTGAGTCTCTTGTTCCTAGTTATTTTGATCAAGTTCTTGCAGCCTCATGTCTACAGACAAGTACGATTCTTTCTCGGTTCATTTTAATGGCAAAAACTACTCAGCCTGGGCATTCCACTTCAAGATATTTGTCGGTTCATTTTAATGGCAAAAACTACTCAGCCTGGGCATTCCACTTCAAGATATTTGTCAAAGTCAAAGATCTATGAGGTCATAATAATGGCAGCAAACCTGCTCCTGACAAAGACACCGATGAATATGCCAAGTGGAAGGTCAAGAATGCTCAAATCATAGCATAGATTCTAGGATCTGTCAAACTCAACATCACTTTGAATCTCTGATCCTCCAATACTGCAGCTGAGATGTGGAATTACCTAAAGAAAATCTATAGTCAGCAAAACACTACTCGTAGATTCCAGCTTGAACATGAATTACCAATTCTGCCCAACTGAATCATGTCTCTCCTTTCACTCAGTTATTTGGTCATCCCAATTATCTCACCTTCGTACCTTTGGCTGTGTATTTTATGTTCATCTTCCTACACACGAACGCACAAAACTCACAGCTCAGTCAGTTAAATGTGCTTTTCTAGGTTATTCTGTACATCAAAAAGGATTTCTTTCTTATGATCCCAATCTACGTCGTGTTCGGGGCCCTAAAAATGTAATCTTTAAAGAAAATCGGCATTTTCTTTCCAATTCATCAAGATCCTCTTTCTCCTTCATTTTCTGTACTGCCTATATTTACTGACTCTGCTGCAAATCGAAAAACATCTAAATTGGTGCATCATAGAAGTTCCAAAGCCATAATAAATCAGAATTTCTCACCTCCAGAGCCTCCTCAAGATCAATCCTGTTGCTGATGTTGTTACATCAACTGCACCTGCCTCGAGTTAGTAAACCCCCATATAAGTATGGTTTTCAAAATCCTATATCCTCGAGAGCCATTTTGTCTTCTATTCCTATTTCCTCATCTTATAAAGGCAATGGAGCATTAGTGATGGTGGAAAGCTATTGAAATAGCACTTCTTGCACTTGAAGAAAAACAATTGGAATTTTGTACCACAACCTCCATCTATCAAACCTGTTCGCAGTAAATTTGTGCTTTCTATGAAACTTCTTTCTAATGGATCCATAGATCGTTACAAGGCTCAGTCGGTGGTTCTTAGGAATAACCAAGAGTATGGCCTAGATTATGAAGAGACCTTCGTACTGGTAGCCAAGATGGACCACCGTGCAAACATTTTAGCACTTGCTGCATCTCAATCATAGACTTTACTTCAAATGGATGTCAAGAACACATTCCTATATGGCGATCTCAAGGAAGAAGTTTACATAAAACTTCCATATGGTATGCCCCCTTCCTCTCCTAATGATGTTTGCAAACTAAAACGCTCTTTATATGACTTGAAATAGGCATCATGTGTAAGCTTTGAAAAGTTTTGATCCACACTCCTTGATTTTTCTTTTACTTAGAGTCAATATGACCCCTCTCTGTTTCTCCAACAGACATCCAAAGGAATAGTTCTTCTTCTTTTTATGTGGATAACATCGATATCACTGGTTCTGGTCTAGAGGCCATCTGTAAACTTCAAAATTGTTGCACTCTAGTTTCCACATGAAAGACCTTGGCCAGATCATCTCCTTCTTAGGGTTAGAAGTTCATCATAGGCCTCAAGGTATTTTCTTGAATCAACACAAATACATTCAGGATTTAGTGAAGTT
>JANQAP020000119.1:1662819-1676615 GCA_026874005.2 Erythroxylum coriaceum
TTATTTTTACATAAAATTGAAAAAGAGTACATAATAATTTATTGATTACTTAGTCTAAATAATTCACTCAAATATAATATTAATTGAGGAAATTTGATTTAATGATAGATTTAATAATTTAAATGATAAATTACATCAAGTTAATTTCAAATTTTAATCGTTTTTAATTTTAAAATTTAAGTATTAAATTCAATTGAATTAAATTTAGTAATTTAAAATTTATAAAAAAATTAATCCAAGTTAAATGTAAGCAATTTAAAGTAAACATGTTAAATTAGATTTGAGGAGGCAATTTAAACTTCATAACGAAGTATTAGAAAATATGGATCTAAATTGATATATTACCAATATTATCTAATGATTAAAAAGTCAATTGGCATGACTGGTTTAATCATGAAACTCTTGAATCAGTCAAATTTTTAGTTTAATTTTTAATTTTCGATTGGGTTTAATTTAATAATTCTTTTGTTAAAAATCGATTAGTTTATTAATTAATCGGTTAATTTTTATAAACTAATCGAATTTTATAAACTAAAATTAATTAATTAATTTTTATTTAATATTTTTTAATTAAAGTTTAAATTAAGGATAATCTTCTTTAATTATATTTCAAAATTTTTTAATTTTATTTAATCTTTAATTAATTTTATAATAATCTAATAATAATTTAATTTTTGAAATCTTAAAAGTTTTATTTTATTCGATTTAATTTTTAAAATATTTACTCTTTCATTTAAGATACACAGAGTCGATCGGGTTCATATCCACTTAAGGATGAACTCGGCTTGAAATTTTGTAGCCGGGTTTGGGTCCGATCCCATATGTACATATCACACTTTGTGCATCTTCATATTTGAAATGCCCCATATATTCCATTGCGGAAGAGTCCTTAAAGGCACCACATGAACGTAGCTATTGAGAACCAAATTAGAGACCCATCAAACGATTCATCAGGCTTGCTGTGAGAGTGGACTCACATTTGCACACCAAGTGTTTGATCATATGCTTCTAAGAGAAAAATCGACGTGCAAAGCGACTTTACAACTTCATTAACTGGCGGAATCAGTTGCTATCAGCGAATTTTGTATATGGGTAGGTCCTTAAGTTTCAAAGGTGTTGGCTTTTTCTTGAGGAAACATAGAAGGTGGCCTCACTCACCATACAAAGCCAGATGGCACCTAATGCTATGTGAACAACAAGCCATGCAAGCCCTTAGACAAGAAGCTGAAATTTCACCACCATCAACTTCAGTGCAACATCAAGTTCAAAGCTTTAACAACAAACCCCATCTTCTTTCTTCGCTTATTCATTCCTTTAGCATCTATAACTGTGAACCAACACCTCAAGCATACCTCCTTGTGATCAAAACTTTGGCTAAAGCATCCCAACTTCACCTCATTCCTTCAGTTCTCGACCACCTTAAACAAATTGAAAATTTTGAGACTCCTGAGTTCATTATCGGAAGTTTGATTCAGATTTATGGCCATGCAGGTAAGCTTCAAGAAGCCATCGACTTGTTTTATAGAATACCCGAGTTCAGGTGTGTGCCTACAGTGTACTCTCTCAATGCATTGCTCTCAGTTCTTTGTGAAAGTAGTGAAGGTCTCAACTTGGTTCCTGAAATTTTGTTGAATACTGGGGTTATGAATATTCGAGTGGAAGAGTCGACTTGGCATATATTGATTACTTCCCTTTGTAGAATTAAGAAGGTTGAGGGTGCTATTGAGATGTTTAATTGCATGGTAAGTGATGGCTTTAGCGTTGATGACAAGATATGTTCTTTGTTGATGTCATCATTTTGTAGACATAAGGGTGTAACAAGTGTTCAGGTTTTGGGGTTTTTAGAACAATTGAAGAACTTAGGTTTCTCTCCTGGAATGAGAGACTATACTAATGTGATTAAGTTTCTAGTCAAATCAGGAATGGGTATGGATGCTTTGGACGTTCTGGATCTGATGAAATCAGATGGAATCAAACCAGACATAGTCTGCTATACTATGGTCTTAAATGGAGTTATTGCTATTGGTGATTACTTGAAAGCAGATGAGCTATTCGATGAATTACTTATATTTGGTTTGGTTCCTGACGTGAATACCTACAATGTTTATATAAATGGCTTGTGTAAGCAAAATAAAATTGAAGCTGGAATAAAGATGGCTGCTTCTATGGAAGAGTTGGGCTGCAGGCCTAATTTGGTTACTTATAATACATTGCTGGATAGGTTGTTTAACGTTGGAGAGGTCCGTAGGGCAAGGGAACTTGTGAGGGTCATCAGATCAAAGAGCATTGAATTTGACGTTCAGACCTATAAGATTATGATGGATGGTTTGATTAGTAATGGTGAGTTTAAAGAAGCTTGTGCATTGATGGGTGACGCACTGGATAAGGGTTTATGTGCTCAGAGTTTAGCATTTGATGAATTAATTTGTGGGCTGTGCCGGAGGCGTTTGATTTCAGAAGCATTTGGGCTACTTGATAAGCTGGTTGAAAAGAATGCCTGTCCAGGTGTCCGGGCTTGGGAAGAACTTCTCCTTAGCTCTGAATTAAACCTTAATATTATTGATCATACACTGGTTGATTTGGCAGAAACCAAATTATAGTATGGTGTCATATGAGCCTGTCTGCAAGTAAGGCTAGTCTGTCTTCAGTAACCTTGTATATGGGTTGTATTCTCACTGAACCTGAAAGGAGAAATCATTGGGACCATAGTTTGAGATCCAAAAGGGTTTCAACAATGACCCTGGATCATCTAGAGGAAGATAGGTTATTCAAAGTGATGTGAGAGTAATCTCCTGAAATGAAATGTAAAGGGCAGGATTAATTCTGTCTTTAGTCATTCAAGCAGTCCACTTATTGTTGGGGTTGCTAAAATGATACCGAGGGATTTAGATTATGTGGTAGGTGGGCTGTTATCTACTTTAGAAAATATAATCAGTATGCATATAAAGAATAGCTGCGGTGATTATGTGGTTGATAGGCTATTATTTACTTCGGAAATAACGATCAGGTACGCACTGTGGTGAGGTCTCTTATTAGGAAAAGAAAATATAGAACTTCTTATACAATAACCAGTTCTTCAAGTTGGGACCAGGGAAAGTTGCCAGCCAACTTTCGACAATAACATCGGTTAAACGAATAAATCATTGAAGGAGCAAATTTAGCAGAACCTTTTTTCTTTTCTTCAAATTCTGATTACTTTGGATAAGTATTCTAATGATTATGCACCCAGATTTTTGTTGATTCGACTCAATCTGAAATCCAATCTTTTGAAGTAACCCAGGACATGTAAAATCTCTCCAGATCTGTGGTCCTAATGACACATTTTTATGTGCATTGGCTATTGGCAGGCTTTCAATTCAAAGTAAGGTCACACACAAATAATTTCTTAAGACAAAAAGTAGTAAAGTTTACGCACTGATCACTTTTTCAGTGATATCACTGTCAAACGAAGCATCCTAGGTGCCATTATATGTCTATTTCGCATTGCCTTTCTTGAAGCAGACATTGTTTGTTGAGACAAGGACTTCTGTTTTGATTGATTGTTGTTTTGAATTATGAGACTGAACAATGGGAAAAAATTCAACTTATTATGTCTAATAGTTCTCAACATTAAACACTGTAAGAATTCATATCATGTAACAGTATACAATGAACTGCCATAATATTATCAGAACTATTCTGGTTTGTGAAATGCACAGTTCATGAGCAAAAAAAGAAACCGATTTTGTTTCTATCTGGGTTTTTACAGGAATGAATCAAAGAAAACAAAAGCCATTGACAACTGAGAACAATGTCCAAAGGTCGTGGTAAGACTGCGTTTCGCCCACCAGATAAGAATCTTACCCTTTTTAGGAAGTGGCAATCTCATGAAGACTGGTACATAGTACCATCGAGTGAATTAATTTAGAGTTCAGGAAACTGAAGCAAGAAAGAATTTACCTTATCATTGTCTCCTATATTGTTTGTCAGAAGCAAGAACTACAGTTTCTGTTGAGAACTAGCTCTGAATCCAACAGTTCTCTTGTTCCAAACGACAGTGATCTTTTAACCAACAAAGAAATGCTTTTCTATGTCAATTCTAGCCTTACTGGATCGTGATATAAACCATATACAAGTCAAAAGAAACACCTTGGAATATTGATTACTGAACTGACCATTGCATATCAAATTCTTTTCTACATGTAAGCCATATTATTCAAATAAGAGATTTGAAAACAGCATAAGTGTGGATAAGATAAAGCTGAAAAATGAGAAAGATCAAATCTAGACAGAGACCTGTGCTTTGTGTGGGGGTAATTACCAAGACAAAAATCAAGAAGAGATCATTTCGGATAGGCTTTCCATTCTCATCCAATGCTGAGGTGGTTACTTGGTAGTGTCTCCTGGATGGTGGTACCAAATGCTCCTATTCACCTATTCGTGATGTATTATCAGTCACTTTTCTAGGAATATCTCACGCCTTAGGTTGCTACTTATTGGCTGACCTTTCTTGAATTATTGGTGTAACACCCGAAGTTCAAATCGCTCTGACGACATCTTTAATCTGAATTTAAGAGAATTATATGCTCTAATTAATAGTCTTAAATTTATAAAGACTTTTATCTTCTCTTTTTGATACGAGATGTGACTCTTACTGCCCTTGTGAGACGTTTAAATTGGTGACAGATGAGAGCAAACGTGACAGACACTAGTGACTGATGACAACTACCCACTTCACTAAAAGCATAGATTTTCATTATCTTTAATTCATATTTCATATTAGGATTAAGCTGAGCATAAAGAAAGCCCTTTTCTCTTTTCAACCAATAGTGTTCAGCTGTTGAGACGTTCCAATGTAAATAATTAATAACAGGAACTCTATAGTATTGCAGGGATCAGATTCCAGTCAAACTCATCTCCTGTCTGTGTCGAACAATCGACTATATATATTCATTATCTTTAATCCATATTTCATATTTGGATTAAGCTGAGCATAAAGAAAGCCGGCCCTTTTCTCTTTTCAACCAATAGTGTTCAGCTGTTGAGACGTTCCAATGTAAATAATTAATAACAGGAACTCTTTAGTATTGCAGGTAGCGGATTCCAGTCAAACTCATCTCCTGTCTGTGTCGAACAATCGACTATATATATATATATATATTGCCTACGCTTACATCTAATTCCAGGAAACATAGAAGTTGGAACAGGTTATTAAACTTTCAAATAGATGAAAAGAAATCTTTAAATGTTATGTGGAGGACACTCTTAACAAACAAGTAAGAGTTACATTCTGAACTTCTATCTCAAGTAAGCAAGACGGATATAATAAAGAAAGGTACAGTGACGTTCCTGCAGACCGATAGTTGTTTGATTATGACATTTAAGTAAATGATTCCCAACTATGTTATAGATACTTAACTAACATGCAAAGCATTTAAGAGACCCTCTTAATATATGGATTAACCTACATGTATTATCTTAATCCCCTATACTTATTAAATCACCATGAAATGAAACACTTTCAGAACTGACAGGCTTGAATACATACCTCGAAGGTTGTTAAAGAAAATCACTTTCCATTTCGAAACTGTAGAGCTAATAGGTGAAGTGGTCATGATGGGGAAGGCGGGCACATGAAGAACTAACTCACTGGAGCTAAAAAAACCTAGTTAAACAGAAGTAGGTGAGAATCATATAACTCTCAGGCTGGTTTGTGTGTGTCTTCTTCAACTGGGATTATTGCATGAGTTAGTAATGCACGTGCCCTGCTTCTCCATCTTGCTCACGCACACCTTTCTCATCATTCCAGGAACTGGGACTGTTCTAGAAAGGCCAAACTGTTTGAGAATGAGAGAAATTTTTATGAGGCTCTTAAAGTGGTGAGTTTAGGACATAATCTGCAATATTCTGCACTCACATACATGCGCCCTCATTTATATATATAAACAAAATAGAGGCAAGTGAAGTGTGGTCTAAGGTGGGTACAAGGCAGGAAATGAAGATCTGAGTTGGGGGTGGGACCTTCCCATAGGCTTTTGCAGACCCAAATGGCCAAAAAGCTTGTTACAACTCACAACCAAGTTACAGGACCACAAGATCACTATAATTACAAAAGGCCACTTATTTACATATATGCCCTAACCCAAGTTCTGTGTGACAACCGAAAGGGAATAGAATTTTGTTGTTAGCACCTGAACAGTAGATAGGTAGATGTGAATTGCTTCACTTGAAAGACAGGCTTGTTCAGAAATGGTATGTGAGAACAGTTTAATCCAATGCTTGGATCTTAAACTGCATGCTGTTTTAATTAACTTGCAAGGAAGTAGTTGATCAATATGAATATAATTGATATCATACAGACCTACTGTTTACACTTTTCGTCTCGTATTTTTGCAGAATAAGGTCGGAGGTTGTTCTAACGTTAGCACTCTGATGCTTAAGTCAGGAGTTCAGATTGCTTAGAGTTCAGTCGAGTGAGGCTTTTGAATTATTCTTTCATGTGTCAGTAATCGAATACATAATCCTATGCTTTTATTGCTTCAAAACCTGACAATTGCAGGAAATACAAACAAGTTTCACATGGCAAGTGTACATACTACAAACCTGTTAAAACCTGTCAAAACTTGGAACTTGCCAAAGACGAACATGAACAATCTGCCTTGTAAATGTAGTGATCGCATATACAGTAGGTGTGTGTATATCACGGAGATATTGCTATTTAGCTACCTGCCAAAGCTATACACAAATCTCAATCCTACTACTCTAGTTTGATAGATTACACAAAACCAAATCCTCATTTAGTTCCAAAACGGGACTACACAATCAAATGACCTTTCTTATGACTTACATTGACTTCTAGGTTAGATCGTAGTATATAGGAATGATGCATGTGATACTACCAAATCCTTTTGACTCTTCTTGTTGGTTTTCGACATTGTAAAAAAGAAAAGCATTCTTGTTATTGGATATTTTTTGTTTGCTTTAAGGATTTGTGGAATTTTTGTATGGTTCGGCGTTCTAGACTTCTTTGCATGTTTCCCATTGACACGAGAGTAGGAATGACAAAAATACTCGAAGTTAAATTGTTCCTACTTATTTCTATTCAAAATCAGCCAGGAGAGAAAGAAAAAAATATCAAATACCATCAATAGGGGATTAAACAACTCTCTTAAACAAGAAAATGTATCTTGACACGCAACATCCAGCCCAATATTTCTATATAGATGAAATATAAATGATGTCTTTAAGTGACTTGTTTTGTGAACAAATACTATCTTTCTTAAAGAGTTGGGTTATCATATTGTCAATATGATAATGGAAGTGAGCTGAGAAACTTCTGGATTACCTTTGTTCTCTTAGCCTTAATTTGGAAGCACTAGCATTAGAGGTGCAAATGAGAGGGTTCTTTTACCTCTTTTATAATCAACTCGCCTTTGATAAGCAACTGTGTCCTTACTATGCCGTTGTTCTAATTGGTTTAGTTTCTATTGTATCCTATGTTGTTGTTTTTGTTGTAGAAGATTAAGGAGAGTACTTTATTTCTCCAAATCATTGTTCTTTATTTCTCCTAATCAACTCGCTTTTGATAAAGAATGTAATGCTATGTTTAGTTGGACATAAGGTTTTTAGTAGAATGGAATGATATATAATGGAATAGAATATAAATGAATGTAATATTAGAAAATTGTTGTTTGGGAGGGATGAAAAGATTCATAATATAATATAGGTCTTGTTTGGTTAGCATGAATTCTTGCTCGGGAAAGTAATCTGTTTCCTAAAATTTATATTATCACGTTTGATTCATTTTTTTGAGTAGTTAGGAAAGTAAAAATTTTCTCAATCGAGAAAAAGTAGTAGCACTTTGCTTGAATTCTAAATCTCATCACCCCTTTTGATATTTAGATTACTTTTCTCAGAAATTTAATCTAAAAAATACGTTAGCTAATTCAACTCTTCCTTCTCTCTCAACTCTACGACAACTCTTTTATAAAACCCTACTTCCTCTTCAACTATTTTTATTGTTCAGAAGATATTTGGCAATTTTTGTATTTTGCAATTTGGCTTTTTTTTTCATTTTGAGATTGTCTAGTTAAAATAATGTATTATTTGTATTTTCATTTTTATTTTGTTTAGGTTCAGAAGATATTTGACATTTTTTATTTTCATTTTGAGACTGCTAGTTGAAATAATGCACTATTTATATTTTTTTTCAAGGTTAGAAAATTTTTTTATATTTGATTTGAATTTTAAGATTTATCTTTGTATTCCGTTGAAGTTTTTTTAGTATTTTTCAATATTGTATTTATGATATAACAATATTATATGATTAAAATATTAGAAATGAAAAAAATTAACATTTAATAGTATAACTTGCATTACAAATTAACATTATTTAACGATTTCAATTTTTATTCGGTTTGTAGGGATATAATTGGAAACACAAGTCAAAATTAAATTACATTATATGAAATACTGTTGCATACCAAACACTATAATAAGAATCTATCTAACTTTCTTATTATAATTCTTATAAGTATCCAAACATGTGAATATCTTTACTTTCCATAGATTTATGTTCTAAAGAATCAGATTCCAAATTCACTTTACTTTCTCGCCAACCAAACGAGGTCATAGTGAAATGTTGTTTGAAATAAAGGTTTATAATATAATATAGTGAAAAGTTGTTTATCATTTTACATTTTATCCTAAACCTTTCAAATCGAAGGTTTTTCATTTTTATTATTTAGGATGAAATGAGATGTAATATGAAACTCTCCTCTTTCATCCAATTATATTATATTCTATTATAAACCCTCTTCCTAAACGATAGAATAATATTACATTTCATTCCATTCCAGTAACAAACCCCCAACCAAACATAACCTAAAATGATAAACAACATTTCACTATATTATATTACGAATCCTTCCTTTTCTCTCAAACAATAATTTTCTAGTATTACATCCATTTACATTCCATTCCGTTATTAACAATTCCATTTTATTCTATTCTATTAAAAACTTTAAGTTCAAACAAACGTAACCTAAAAATGTAAAAGTTTTGCAAATTGTTCGATAGGGTAGTCGCAGTTTGATCAAACTCAGACCAAACTTTGAGTATTGAAGTGTTTCAAGTAATCTTATATATTCAGCTTTGAGACTAATTTAGCCAAAGAGAAAAGCATAAAATATAATTTATGAATAAATTTAAAACTTTTCATAAACTTAATTATCTAAATTTGATCGAGTTTAGATTCAAACCTATTAAATGATTCTCGTGATTTGAATTCAAACCCGATTAATAGTCATCCATGTTTCAGACAGTCTCCAAGTAATCTCAAGATGACTTTTGAGGCGCTGTACAAGTTTGACTGCAATGAGCTATATCATCAGAACTTGGTCAAGCTGATTGAAACAACTAAAGTCCCCGACCTATCCAACTGTTCTATCAATTCCTTCTGTAATTTAACAATTGCAAGCAGCTGTTGAAAAGGGTATTCGTTTTTTCTTTTATTTTTTCAGGAAAAGCTGCTCAAACCGATCAGTGGGGTAATGAGTAATGAAAGGAAAAAATAAGAATATGGGCATGGATTGGCTGATCTTGCAACTTTTTCTCTGGGTGCTTCTGATTCTTTGAAGTGGGAGAATGCGATGTGTGAGGTCTTAGGTCTAAAGGGTTGAAGATGGTATTAATTGTCACTTTTACTAGACCCACCGTGCTCGCTGAATGTGGACTTTCATGTCTCTTTCCAACTCCACTAGTAATCGAGAGCAATGTCATAGATGCTTCTCGTGTCCTAAGACAACAAAGAGTAGAATTACACCTTTTTCTTATTCTCCGTTCTCCGTTCCTCTCATTCGTACATCTCCTGACAGTTTCAAACTTTGAACAATTACTTTTATCTAGATCCTCACTTTGATTTTTGGTTTAGCTTTTGACTAGTAAATTCGTTAAGTGGTCTATGGTTACTATTGAAAGGTAATAATTTAAGGGCTACTTACTGTTAAAAGAAAACTTAAACCAAGCTCAAATACAACAACAATAACAACATTTAGTAAAAATCCCACTTATACGTGAAATTTAAGAGATTCAATAATTCACAACATTATCTCTAACTAATAAAGTTGTTGTTTCCAAATAATCCAAGCTCGTACATGTTACCCTAATCGGTGCCGAGACTCCAAGTGGCTCAATAGGTTGATGTATCTCTCTCTATATATAAATATATTAATGGAAATATCAAGAAAATGTATATTAAAGCCTTATTAATTTAAAAATTAATAATTTAAAATTCCTCTAATATAAAATAATATCAGAATGATATAAAGTTGAATTTCAAAATGAAATGATAACAATTAATATAAGTGAGTGTTAGTAAATGTTAAATATTTATAATAAAAATAAATCAGAGAAAACATATACTATTTTTAAATAGGCAATTTAACAAAACTTAGAAGTATTAGACAATGTTTTAAAACTAAATTGGAAGTTAAGCAATTAAGACAAGAAGTTTAAGGTTTAAAAGACTCGATCGGTATCAAATCTTTATAAATCGGTTAAAGATTAAATAAAATTAAAGAATTTCAAAAATGATATAAGAGACTTCCTTACGCATTGAAAATTTTAAAGTTTAATTGAAAAAAGAGACTGTTAAGTTATTTTGGCTTATAAAAATTGCAGATTAATTAATAAACTAATTAGTTTATAATCAGTTCAAATTTTTTACTGTTAAATCGATCGAATCGTTTCTATTTTTAAAATATTGATCTTAGGTATGGTCTGTCTATGGAGGGCAGGCCAGGCTAAGATGATGTCACCAAATGTTAAAAAGAGTATAATTAATTAGCAGAAAAAAGGCTCTTATAATCATAGCAAATCCAAGAAGATAGGCATTAGCATTTTGGACCAACCATGTTCTCCACTTTATGGCTGTAAGACCTTGTTCTCTTGTGCTTAACAATTTCTCATCGACCTGGCATTCCACTCCCATCCCCATCTCCATCATCATCATCAACACATTGACAAAGACATGACTGCATTTTGCAACTAAAAAAAATCGGTAATGCTCTATAAAGTTATGTACATTTTGGAGAACTTTTCACAAATACGAATTGTTAGTTTTTTGAGAGCTGTCAATTTCTAAGCTGTACTTTACATCACTATTTACAAAAGAAATGTTTTACTAATCACATTGTGAAAAAAGGTGGTGTCGTTTCATTCAGGTTAGTGGAAATTTTAAGTGGGTGGGGGGAGAAGAAAAGAGGATTAGGTAAAAGGTGTTTGATTAGATTAGTGTCAAGAATTAATGGACCATATCACCCACAAAGCGCGAGATCTAACAAGCAATAATGGAGATTAAAGATAACTAATCGTGATTAGCTTACGAGGCCTACATAATCACATCTTGGTGTTCACAACTCTTTGTCTCACATGTTGACCATTAGACTCACATATCAAAAAAGTTTCGTATGTAAGGTTTTCAATCATAATTTTTCAAACCACGTGATTTACTAATTATTTTTGTGTACATATTCGAATGATATTGATTGATTCTATTTTTATAAAAAATTTTGTATTAATGATTAATCTTTTAATCACACTTTTCGTTTATTTATATTTTTAATATATGTAAATATTTCTCACCTTATATATGATTAAAAATTTAACTAAGTTGTTATATTTTTATTTATCTGAGAAATTATCATTTCACTAAATTTTAGAAAATACTTTTTATATATATACTCGTTTCTAATGTTTTATTGGCCTAGATAAGGTAAAAATAAGTGTCATATTTTAGCTTTTTTTGTTTTTTATAAATGACAAGAATAAATTCTCATAAATAATCAAATAAAATAAAATAAAATAAAATAAAATAAGAACAGATTAAGATTAAGTACTAGGCAAGTGCCTTTTTCGTCCTTGTTAAGATCGTAATAGAGTTCTCATGTTGACTAAATATAAAAATATTAAAGGGTTTATAAGTAGAAAGGGCCAATTATTTAAATGACTAGATCTAGTTATTTTGACAATAGTTGACTCAAGCTCAATTCTTATTAATGGGCTCTACACTCTACCCATATTAAAAATTCTAATTTGGTATCATAGCAGGTTTGGTTCGGATTATTAATTTCTCGGTTGCCTGTCTGAATGTTCAGTCCCAACAGCCTGGTTCGGTTATCACTGTATTTATTTCAAGTAACATCTAGATGTCCAGTCTCAGTTATACTTAAGAGGAAATGTTAAAGTATTCCATATTGATTAAACATGAAAATGTTAAAAGTTTTATAAGTGGTAAGAGCCAACTATCTAAATGCTTGATTCTAGTCATTTTAGCAATAATTAACCCAAATTTAATTCTTATTAACGCGCTCTATACTCTATTCATATTAAAAATTCTAATAAATCGAGCATGTATATATATATATATATAGATGATACGACTCCAGTAGTAGTCCCCCGGTGTGTTTAGAAGCGTATCTCTAATAGTTAATACCATTTTTCAAGCCTTCGTCATGATGGCGCAAGCTCGAGCTCATGAAATGAAATCTACTTTTACATTCGAGGTCATGAAATGAAATCGACTTTACTTGATTATTTAGTCTAATTAATAGAAGAGCAAGAGAATTATAAAATATTTATAAATTAATAATATTTATATCATGTAAAATTTATTAATTAATCAATAACTAATTTGACCACTTAATTAAAGTTAAGATTATAAAAATATTAAAATAATTTATATTATAATTTGAAATTATATTTAATTTATATTATTAATAAAATGTATACAAATATAAATTAAATGTCATAAGTTCTAATTTATTATAAATATAGTCTAAAAATTAATCTTGTCAACTCCTCTCATTAGTCTCGTTATGCCATATAAATTGAACATGTACACGTGAAGCTCTTAATAAATAAATGGTTCTAATTTAATTAAAAATAATAATTAAAATAATTAATCATCACTTCATACCGTTAAAAAATTATGAAATCTTAAAATTTTAATTCATTGTATATTTTACTTAAAAAATGCTGCACATTATCTGACATAAAAAGCTTTAAATGATATATATTAGTAAGATTGACGATAATAATTAATTATGATTTAAGTTGATAATAAATTAAAATTGTTAATATATGATTGATATCTTTTATTTCTTAACTAATATTATAAAACTGAATATTTTTTAAAATTTTAAATATAATTTATTGGAATTACTATATAACAAAAGTTACTAATTTATTTTAAATACTGCCGAGTTATGAAGGTTTTAAGTCGACGTATTTAGTGCACAAGGCTTCTTGTTTTGCGAGGATCTAGAGAGGGTGATCAATGTTTGCACTCTTCCCCTTATATTTTTTTAGTATTGTACATAGGAAGTAGCTGTCTTTGGTTTGTGCCAAAGGTTGAGTATGATTCAAAATTAGAAAAAGTGTCCAAATGCGAGTCAATTGAGAGATCAAAAGTGAGTTGTCCTAGTGAGATTGATGGGACAAGAATTTGAGCGGAATAGGGGTTTGCTCTGAGTTCATGTTAGAGCAATCGTCTCTCGAGCCTAATGCCATTTAGCCAATCTAACTAAAAAAAGGAATGAATCTATAGTCGCCGGCTCAGAAGATAGATAACATTTCGATCCTAATGCTTGAAGAAAAAAGGGTTGAACCCTTTGATTCTTCCTCCGATGAAGAAAATCCGATTTTCGTAGATCGAAGTAGGTATTTACTCTTTCACGTCGAGTTTAAGAAAGAGGATTTATACTTTCGTTATGATTTTAAACTTGAAGCAAAAGGGTAGCAATTATTAAGAAGTGCTT
>JANQAP020000120.1:57348-81158 GCA_026874005.2 Erythroxylum coriaceum
TTGTGTGGAGGTTGTGGGTTCGAGCCCGTAGAGGAGCAACCTTTATTTAAGGTGATGTAATTCTCCTGGTGGTGGCCCATGCTTTGAGCAAGTACCTCTACTATTGTCTAAGATCAGACCCGAATTTACCTATCTATAAGTCTGAGTAGGTGGCTCATAGGTCTCAGGATTAGTTGAATGAAGCCTGGAACCTGAGTTATAAAAAAAACAAAAAACAAAAAAAAGATATTAAGCTAACATATTTATAAACAAAAACACAAATGGTAATAAATTTAAAAAAGATATGATGGAAATAATATAACGAAAAAACCCCGACATTAGGATAATCCCCTCTTCCCAGCCTTTTCTCTTGAGTGCAGGTTGTGTTGAGTGTGTCCTCTGATATGTGGTAGCCCCTTTTTATACTGAAAAAATCGTAATATTCTTGCCCTAGTCTAATTAGAAATATTTTTCTTAATTTAAAATACTTTTGTATGCTTATTTTGGAGTCCTTCTGCGTATATCTGATCATATCTCTTCAATCCTTCCTATTTTAGCTCTAAAATTTCTAAATTTCAGCAAGACTTATGCGAAATAACATAGAACTAATTAAGCAATAAATTAGAAGATCAAATTAACAAAATAGGGCACAAAGTTATGCTAGAATACAGAAAACATACTAAATAATACTGTAGAACTTTTAAGCATCGCGGTGGCTGGTCTTATGTGTCATCGTCTTTGAACTTTTCTAAAAGACTTTTATTGGCAATTTAAACTGAGATATACTTGTAGGAGGCTGGTGTTCATTGGGAATGGGAAAGACTTAACTGAATTGTCAGGCTCCATAATTTGCTGACGAAACCATGTAGAACAATATAAGAATTTATTACAGAACTTGGTCCTAAGTGTCAACTTCGTTCCAGAAACATCCCATACACTTATTGTCCTTAGGTAATATTTATTCTGAACGCTGTTAATGAGAGTGTATTTGGTGCTTTATCTTTCACTTGATTCTGTTTGTTGAACATATTACAATGTGCATGAAAACCATAGATTTTTGCCAGATTATGGTAAGAACGAACCTAATCCGTTGCCAGTCTCTGCAGTTCTGTGTCTGCCAAATAAAGTGCTGATTTTCGACTGGATTGGACCTGAGAGGCGATGGCTAATAGTTGAACAGTAAGTGATATTTAGTCATTTGAGCTTGGCATGTAGTGGCACTAAAATACAACTCATATTTTGCATTGGGGGCATGTTTTGGAACCTGGCGTAATGAACTATGTAGGGACATAGAGTGGTCTTGGATTTTATATAATGAGCTCCAGTATTGAAAGCACCACTCATGCATCATATATGAGAGCTTGCAGAACATCTCATGATTGGATTTAATATAGGTCCACGGATTCAACAAGATTCTAATTGAAAAGCTTAACTCGGCAAGACGAAGGGATATTGGCAATATAACACTTTGCAGATAGTCAGGTATGAATGATATGTAAACAACACTAGTATGACTTGTAGTGGATCTGAGTCTATGAAGTTGATGGTTTTGGAGTTTTACATTAACGTGGTCTATGATTTTTTTCTTTTGCAGTGAAGGAGTTCTAACGGAATTTAGGTTTCTAACCTGAACCAGAGAGCATTATATCCATGTTTTGGTACCCAAATTAAAGTACTAGACATGTCTTGAGTAGGATCACTATTATTTGAACCAAAGTTTAATGGGATATAGGAACTGTGGAGGAATTTGCTTGTGTGTGTACACTGATCATTGATGTATTTCTTATAAACTTCTTGCTTTACTGCTAACTAGGCGCTTGTGGTCCTCGATGGAAATGGTTTCATATCGATCTCTACTACACTTGCAATTCTTTCTGCTGTCTAAAGTTTCAGGAAACTAATTCTCCAATTTCCAGGTGACAAGTAAAAGAGCTTGAACGTCCTTAACCTGACCAAACACCAGTTCTATGCTTTTAGGGGATGAAACAAATGAAACCCTGTTTACCAAAACTGCCTTAGTTCTTATCTATTTAGCAGCTAGCTTCTGTTGTATATGCAGTACTTTCTCTCTCAAGCAAGCCATTTATGTTGGTCTTTTCTTGCGGAGATTGTAACTTCTGTACACCAACCATTCTGATTTTTGCTTTTACTCTGTAATTCAGTTCAAATGATTCACCTCTGACATCAAGCAGACTGATGCTCACGCAAGTTGACATCTTTATGTGGATAAGGGCATCTTTTTTACATACAAACAATTAAAGAAATAATAAACGTCGTTATGAACATTTAAAACTTTTATACTTTCTGGATAGCTTCACCTTGCCAACGCATCATTTTTTAAATTAATTGCAGTTGGTTGTTTGTTGCATTTGATGATGAATACATTATTGATTGCGGAGAGATGTTCCATTAGAGCCCTCAATAAGCAGAGAAAAGAACAACTACTTGAAAGCTCTTTGGCTGGCAACTTGGCATCTTCTACCATTTTATAATTATTATTAATTAGTCGATCTGACAGTAATAGGTAATATGTACTTGAAATTGTTGACAGTTGCAGACCCAATAACCTTAAATGGTCAGGAATTTCCACGTACAACCTTGGTTGAACAGAGGGTACGAATGCTATGTTCAGTCGTGCGTATGAGCTGTTCTGTGGTCAGATACGTTGATGATTGAAGGTGGGAATATAAAACTTGGAGTAAAGAAAATTGGAGATGGCAGAGTTGACTATAATGGGCACGTGTTATACTAACTCTAATTCCCCATTTTTGGCGTGGAATTGTAGAATCACTACTACTAGTAGTCATGCTTTAATATGTTTAAATAATATGAAATAGAGCAATATATTTTGTATATTGTTTCATTTAATATTATCACATAATAAATTATAGTTTAATTAAAATTTTATTATTTATTATTTATTAACTTAAAAATATAATAACAATAATATTGTAAATAAAAATATACATAAAAAATAAAATTGGGTTAATTTTATAAAATAATTTTAATAATAAAAATGAAAGGTAAAAAGGAATATGTTAAAATAGAATTGTTAGTTAGAGCAAGAAGTACTATGACTTGATTTGGAGAAGCGGTAGCGGTTGATAACCTGCTGAAATCAACTTGCTGAAATGATAAGTACTTATGTGTTTGGGACTGTTGTTTTGGTAACTGGTGAAACGTGAAAATAAGTGTTTGACAAGTGCGATTGCAGTTGCTGAAAAGAGATAAAATGACTAAAAAGTCAATTGATTTAACAAACTATTAATTGTTATATAAATAATTAAAAATATATTATTAGTCAAATAAATTTAAAATTATAAATAATAAAATATTAAATTAAATTAAGAAAATATAAATAAAATAAATTTAATAAATAAAATATTTCATAAAAAATATATTATTAGTCATATAAATTTAAAATTATAAATAATAAAATATTAAATTAAATTAAGAAAATATAAATAAAATAAATTTAGTAAATAAAAAATTTCAAAAAAATATATTATTAATCATATAAATTTAAAATTATAAATAACAAAATATTAAATTAAAATAAATAAAATATAAATAAAATATTTCATAAAAAATATATTATCAGTCATATAAATTCAAATTATAAATATGAATAATTGATTGTTAAGGGTATAATAGAAAAAAATAATTATCAGGAGGTTATTTATGGAAAGTAGAATTTCTACTGTAGAAGTACTTTCCTATCTCAACTTTCTTTCTATTTGTCGATTTCTGCGGTGGCACCGCATTTTCTCTCAACCTCTAATTGTTTATTTGCAAATTCAAATTGCAGTAGATAAATACTTATCTTTACAGTACTGCAAATCTAAAGGCAACCTATAGCACCTTCAAAAACTTTGCTCCATTTTTAAGAATTGGGTTGGAGATGCCGTCAGGACGTGGTAGAAACTACTTGTTTCCAAATTTCCTAAAGTCGGAAACCTACCAAGCTACCTAAGAGTAGCCTTAGAAATTTTCCTGTTCCGTTTTGCCTTTTGGCTGCCATTTTTTCAAAACTATTTATATTATATTATTATCATCATCCTGATGAAGAGAATAGTTAGACTAGTAAATTATAATCAAATGATGATGACCTGTGAAGGCAGGTGTATACAAGTCTACGGCCGTCATAATCAAAGCAAGCTTCTCCCGTTTTCACATGGAGAGTCGCTAGCTAGATACCTGAACAATGGACAAAACAGCACATCCCTGCCCTCCAAATTCCCTTAGATTTTTCATTGAAACCGATTATTACGTTTAGTTAAAATACTCAGTTATTTATACAAATTTAGTTTAGACGAAAAAGAATATCATTCTCATCAAGTCCTGCGAGTCCCTCTTTGGTCTTCAGCTTCAAGGTTCAAGCTTACACCTTTTGATATCAGAACCAACATCTCTGCTAGAGAAGATAGACAATTAAATTGCCTCAAGTAAGTTTTGTTTTGTGCTCTTGTTTGTATCTGTTTCTTTCTTGTTCTTAGAAAAAGATTGGAGTTTTCTTTGGTTGTTTCAACTACTTGGAATCTGAATAAGATTGAATGGATGGTGTCTGGTTCATTGTGTAGTCTAGAAGGATTATTGGATTGACTCTGCATTTCTTCCGGAATTAAATTAGAAAAACTTGCTTCAACTCTTTTTCTTGGAATAGTTTTGAACTTTTGATTAAAAAACGACCTTTCGTTTCTCACTCATTTCTCTCTGTTTTTCCTCTTATTTTCCAGTTTCCTTCTGCTACACAGCAACTGGAAAGAAACGAGCTTCAGGAGATCAGTGCTATCTTGTTGCTCAATTCAAGTTGGAACTCGTGGGAATCTGATATGACTATTGACAAGTTAGATACTGATTTATGGTAGCTATTTTCCACTCAGCACGGCATCGAGATGTTCTCCCACAAAACTATGGGCTCCATTTTTATGATATCATTTTGTTGTTTGGTATTTGTTGCTGTTGCACAAACACTACATCCTACAGAAGGTGTTTACTTCTACCAAAATTTCTTAAAATTTTGTTGCTTTTACAGTTTAAGCTTTTCAGTTCAGTTTGCATAGGATAAAACACCTGCAAATATCTAATTGTTCAGAATAACTCTCCCTCGTTTTCCACAAGTTCAGGAGTTCTTTTCATTAGCTTGTCTGATGGATCTTTCCAATCCTTGAATACTTTATTCTTGAATACAGTTCTATGCGTACGAAACAGTTGAAAATGTTTTGTGACTATGTAGTTTAATTTAGAGAATTAAGTTATAGAAAGAGGGGAGCAAGTAAATTTCCTGCAAAAGTTGAACTGAACTGAAAGTTTAAGGAAACTTTAAGAAGTTTAGTTGGCAACCCCTTTCATTTACTTGCTACTCAAAACTTTATTTTCCTTCAGTAAATGCATTGCTAGCAGTCAAGGATCGTCTGATAGACCCGTTGAAGCGTCTCGGGAATTGGAATATCGGAGATCCCTGTACATCCCAATGGACTGGATTAACGTGTTCCAAGACCTCTGGATCTGACGGATACTTGCATGTCTTGGAGCTGTATGTTCTTTCAGTTTTTCCTTAGGCACTAATTGTTGTCTAGTCTTAATGAAATATGAAGAACATGCCTTTGGAAAACAGCTCGATTGCCTACTCTGAGTGCTCATATTTTGCTAGTTTCCCTGCAGCCAGTTACTGAATATGAATCTTTCTGGAACTTTAGCACCCGAGCTTGGCGAACTTTCTTATCTAACCTTGTTGTGAGTCATAGAGAAAGTACCCAAATTTCAATTATTTACATCTTTTCAGATGAAGTTTTATGGTTAATTGTGTCTGTCAATGTAATATTTTGTCTTTTTTTATTATAAGGGATTTCATGTGGAATAACTTGACTGGCAGCATACCCAAGGAGATTGGAAAGATATCATCTTTGAAGCTCCTGTAAGTTTCTTCTTCTAGATCTTCATCTTCTACATATCTGGCAATGCCTTTATTTTGTTTAAATTTTGTCTTAGGCTCAAGAGAAATAGTTCAGAATTTCAGTACTTTAACCTTGTTGATGTATTGCATATACAGGCTCTTAAATGGAAACCAATTGTCAGGCTCATTACCTGATGAGCTCGGCTTCTTGTCGAACTTAGATAGACTCCAAGTGGATCAGAACCAGTTATCCGGACCTCTGCCAAAATCATTTGCTAACTTGAGCAGTATGAAGCATCTGTAAGTGGATCGTTGAGCTGATTCTCAAGTTTTGTCAAAATTTTAGTCCTCTCCTTGTATATATTGTCTGCTACATGTGATACAGCCACTTGAACAACAACTCCATTAGCGGTCACATTCCATCTGAGCTTTCTCAAATATCCACTCTTCTGCACTTGTAAGTTCACACAGAACTTGGATGGTTTCTTTTCTTATTTCCTTTGTTCTCTCTTATGCTTCTTTATGATTGAGAATATGTATATCTACAGGCTATTGGATAATAACAACTTAACTGGCTACCTTCCACCAGAATTGTCAGCCTTGCCAGAGTTGCGCATACTGTATGTCCTTCTATCACATTGTATAAATTGTTATTTGAGTTCCATAGCTCCATTATCACATAAGATCTTTCTTAATATGTTCTTAGTTTCCTATTTGTTTGCTAACTAATGACACTGTTGATTATTTTAGGAAACATCGAGTGGCATTCTTGAATTGGATGCGGTAAAACTATTGATATTAGGTAGAAATCTGCTCACGAGTCCTATTTACCCTTTTTGCAGTCAACTTGACAATAATGACTTTCGTGGATCTGAAATTCCTGCTACGTATGGAAACTTTTCCAGATTAGCTAAATTGTAAGTGTTTTGAGACAGTCTTCACTGCCTTCATGAGATTCCAATGTTTGAAAAGATGACAAGTGCTGCTTTTTTCCCTTGGTCACTTTCTGCGAGGTAGAAGTCTTATAAATTGCAGCTTAAAGGGAACTATTCCTGATCTTAGTAATATTCAAAACCTTTACTATTTGTAAGTGATTCCACAGTTGATATTACATTGAACTTTCTCTCAATTCAGTTACTTGGTATTTTTGACTTGTTACTCTGTCAATGCTGCAGAGACCTGAGAAGGAATGAACTTACTGGACCTGTACCATCAGGACTTTCTAATAATATGAGTACTATGTCAGTATGGAAAGAGAGTTTTGTCAAGTGAAAGCTCATTAATTAACTTGGATTTCAATTTACAGTCTTGTTCTTCTTGTTGCAGTGATCTATCATATAATAATCTTAGTGGAGCAATTACTGAAAGTTTCTCAAATCTGCCTGTTCTTCAGAAACTGTAAGATTCTGTCTGCTTCTTAAGTTTCATTTTATTTTGTCAATTTTCCTCTTGTAGGATCAAAATTAACTTTGAAATCTATTTCTTATGCTTCTATTGGGTCAATGCCATGCATTTAGTGCAGAGGCTCCACTGAATATTATCTAAATGGTTTTCTTTTTTATGACAGATCACTCAAGAATAACTCGTTAAGTGGTTCAATCCCATCTGACATTTGGCAAGACAAATCATTCAGTCCCAAAGCACGACTTAACCTGTGAGAACCAGAAAGAGAACAAAAGAAAATTCTTGTTGCTGATGACTTGTTTTGATATTTTAGCTTTGCAAAGTTTGATTCATGGTAATTTGTTTCTTTCTGATGCATAAAACATGCAGGGATCTCAGGAACAATCGGTTCACAAATATTCTAGGGAAGTTGAACCCACCAGTCAATGTCAGCTTAAGGTGCAAGTTTTCTGCATTAATGCATAGCTTAGAATGAACTGCTCATAGCTAGTTACACCATTTTTGGTCTTTAGATTTTGCAATTAAAGTGAATCTTCTCATTTTTTTGAAGGCTTGAAGGCAATCCTATCTGCAATAATGCTAGCGTAACAAATGTTGGCCAATCCTGTGGATCTGTAGAGGAAGGAGATGGAAAAAATGAAACGTCAAGCAATTCTACATGTGGCATTCAATCATGTCCAATAGATAATTTCTACGAATATGTTCCAGGATCACCTATACCATGCTTTTGTGCATCGCCTCTCACTGTTGATTACCGGCTGAAGAGCCCCAGTTTCTCATATTTCCCTCCATGTATTTACCCATTTGAGGTGTATATAACTAATTGTCTCCAATTAGATCTTTATCAATTGTATATTGATTCGTATGTCTGGGAAGGAAGTCGTCTACGGATGCATTTGAAGATTTTCCCCAATTGGAACAATGCACATTCAAACATCTTCAACACAACAGAAGTTCAGCGAATAAGACGCATATTCACGTCTTGGAAATTTTCTGGCAGCGACTTTTTTGGACCATATGAGCTTCTCAACTTCACGCTTGAAGGACCTTATGCACAGAGTAAGTACTTAAAACTGCGATTCCTCTTCTAGTGATAATCAAATGTTGAAGTTATCTTAATGAATCCAGAACTGTAAAATTTTACGGGACTACTGATAAGCACACAGGGTTTTAGGACGTATAGTTTCCAAGGTTTCCCTTGCTACGGTGAAAGTAGGCATTAGGATATGAATAATATTCATTATGTAACGAGTGTCTGTCTGTCGTTGCTTCAGTGAGATCGGAGACCCGTAAGTCAAATATCAGTAAAGGAGTTTGGGCGGTGATAATATTAGGTGCCATAGCCTGTGCTATTGCAGTTTCTGCTGTGACTACACTTCTGCTAGTGAGAAGACATGCTAGATACCTTCATAAGTTTTCAAGAAGACGCCTGTGTAAGTTGACAGTTCATGATAAATGTTAATTGTATAGAATCAACTGAAGCAAATGTTATGATATTCTCCCTCTGGTTTGCAGCATCAAAGGCATCAATGAAAATTGAGGGTATTAAAGCTTTCACTTTTAAAGAAATGGCCATGGCTACTGACAATTTCAACAGCTCAAGCCAAGTTGGTCAAGGAGGTTATGGAAAGGTTTATAGAGGCATTTTAGCTGACAGAACAGTTGTTGCCATAAAGCGTGCAGAGGAAGGTTCCTTGCAGGGCCAAAAGGAATTTTTAACTGAAATTAAGTTATTGTCGAGGTTACATCATCGAAACCTGGTTTCCTTGATCGGATATTGCGACGAAGAAGAAGAGCAGGTACGCAATGCCAAACTCTTGGATTAACATAACTTAATTGAACTAGTCTTTGTACTGAATAATTTCCTAAATAGGATACAAATTTTCTCATCTCTACATCTATGATGTGCCATATTTGATTGCCTGCCCTTGGTTCATTTGCAGATGCTGGTATATGAGTTTATGCCTAACGGAACCTTGCGGGACTGGCTTGCTGGTATGAAATTCTTTACACATAATGACTCCATCTGTAACTCTTCACTCAAAGCTTTCCAGTTCACAAGGCCCCAATAGTTGCTGCTGCTTGCATTTTACAAAATGATCAAGTCTAAACTTGACGCTTACCGTTGTATGCAGATAAAGCCACAGAAAAGTTGAACTTTGTAATGAGGTTGAACATTGCACTGGGCTCAGCTAAGGGTATTCTTTATCTCCATACTGAAGCACAACCTCCAGTATTCCACCGAGACATAAAGGCCACTAACATACTATTGGACTCCAAGCTTACGGCTAAAGTTGCAGACTTTGGACTCTCACGTCTTGCTCCTGTTCTGGATGACCAAGGAAACCTGCCTAATCATATATCAACGGTGGTGAAGGGAACCCCGGTAAGTATATTCGAGAAAAATTTTTAAACAACCAAATTGTAGGACTTCAATGTTTTCCCAACGATTAGAACATATGACTTTGACTAGCAACACCATCCAATCCACTCCTCTGTTACTGTCTTCTTGTTTCCTGCAAATATTTACCAAAAAGAGAGCATAACAGATGTGTAGAACCTTTAGTATCACCTGATCCTGGAAAGACTTGAGCTTGAAACTTCTAGTAATGCATTCTTCTAATCAGTCTTGCCCAAATGCTTTTAAGATTTACTTGGTTACCTTTGGTTTTCGGATCAGGGATACGTTGATCCAGAATATTTCCTGACTCATAAATTGACCGACAAGAGTGATGTTTATAGTCTTGGGATTGTGTTTCTGGAGCTGTTGACAGGCATGAGACCAATCTCACACGGAAAAAACATTGTCCGCGAGGTACTTAAGAAACCCTGAGTTTTCTTTAATGTAGGTCATGCACAACTCGAGCTTCTGTTTCGGAAAGAGAACAGAAGATTGATCATCATTGGTGACTGAAATGAACATGCAGGTGAAAATGGCTCATGAGGCAGGGGTGATGTTCTCGATCGTAGACAGTAGAATGGGATCATATCCTGCAGAATGCGTGGAGAGATTTGTGGGGTTGGCAATAATGTGTTGTCAGGACGTCACAGAGAAGCGTCCATCAATGGCGGAGGTGGTGCGGGAGCTAGAAAACATTCTCAAAATGATGCCTGAAGAAGCATATTCAATGTATGCAGAATCATCATCATCGACAACATATCCTGGAAGAGAGTCGTCAAGCTCCAGGACAAGGAGCAAGGCTTCGTTTTATGGTTTTGGATCGTCAGGTGCAAGTGTGTTAGGAAGTGATCTAACTAGTGGTACCATACCCTCCATTTCCCCTCGCTGATATTCTCAATCTCTACATGATTGGGAGGAGCTGTACAGCTTAAGCAACTTCATTAGTTTAGGTGAAGTGTTTTGTGAAGAATGTAAAGAGATAAGGCATATGAGATGGCAATAGATGTGTACACACGGGACTTACACTGTAGTTGCAGTTGGCACTGTGTAGGAAAGTACAGCAACTACTTTCTCCTTAAACCAACTTGGTTTAGGAGATTTTTGTACAATTCATCCTTAAATATACTTGCAACTGTGCATGTATATGTATGTATGATTTTGAGGAGGGACAACTTTCTGGTTTGGTTGTTCATGTTGCTGAATGCCTAAAATAAATGGATTACAAAAGAAAATGAGAATGGAGTAATATAAAATCAATATAAAATCTTTCAAATAATTTCTAATCCACCACCTTACCTGAGATACATATATCATTTCTATCCATATGATTAGATGCTTCAAAATACCAGCTAAAAGTATGGTCTTTATCCACACAAAGGAATTACACCTACAAAAGATTCATGTCCATTGTCTCAAAGACATAAATGTTTCACCAACAATATTACTTATATTCCACACTTCTCAAAAGTTACTAACACAAGAATAAATCCAATGGGTGTAACAAGTTTACAGGTTAAAAGAAAAAAAAGGAAAAGAACCCTTAGCAAACCTATGCTTAGAAACCAACTATGTAATTCTTTCACTAATTTAGTCCTTGTTGTCCCAAAAAGACTTTTAATAGAAGAAGAATAAGAACCAGGGGAGAGATGTCTCATCCCAAAGCTCATCAGCAAAATCTTTTGACCATTCAACTTGTAGCCGTACTGCATTATACACGTATTGGAACACATAATTCTGCCCCAAGGTTCTGTAGCAAAATGACAACAGTCATATATATATATATATATATCAGCGTCCAGTTTTTGCTCGTTTCATCCCACTTGTATTGAATGGAGAGATGCTGCCACTCGGCCCTGGACTTTCTTCTCTGAAATTTGAATTTAGCATGGCTAGTTCACGTAACTGCTGCCTCTTTATGTAATCTTGCGACTCATCCTGCATACAACTAAATATTTTACACAGAGAAAAATGCGCTGACAAATAGTACAAGCAAAACTAAACTTACCAATAAGTTATACTATTCTCCCAAAAATAAATACTTGAAACTACTTACAAGCCAAAGATTACCTTTATGCAAAGCATGGCATCGTTGATCATCTAGGTAAGAGATTCTTACAATCAATCCTAAACTTCAAGGTGCCAGTTGAAAGTGGGTTTCCACTAACAGAAATGGTTAACAGATTGCGGAAGCAGGTGGAAATTAAAAGTAAAGAAATATGCTTAAGAATAGACATTTCATTCTAGTATTTATTTCTCTCAACTCACAACTGAAATCTAAAAGATATTGCCTGTTAGAACTTCTAGAAACAATAGATGGCACTAGCTACCAGTGGTGCAACAGCTAGTGCCAAAACCATTCAAGTAAAAGTGTCTCCAATTTAGATGACCAGCCAAATATGATCAAGTGAATGCTTTCCCTTGTTGTGATTGGAGATATCTGCTCTCCAATGCCCCTAGGGAGTAGGTGATGCACTTTCTTCTCTAGTTTTTAAGCCTCAAAACATGAGGACATACAGTAATAATCAAACAAATGCAACTCGCAAGCAATTTATTCAGACAAATTAATTGAATAAAACAGCAGACTTCTCTATAGTATAGCCATATATTGCATTCGATTGCAACAATTTCAGGTCAAGCGCACAAAACATTGCACTGCATTATAATGGTCAGCATTTTTAGAATTCCCTAAGAATATCAAATAGAAGGAAGAGGAATAGAGGTAAGTACCACAGGTTTTAGCAATTCTTCTATGATTTCTTGTGCCTGTCTCAGCCTTATATCAACAATATTGGCAGGTAAATCTGCTTCAATTAAGATATGCAGTGGATCATTCAGGTGCTCGTAGCCAGGTCTTCCCCTTAGCTTTTCTTCCTTCAGGATGGAAATCGACAAAAGCTATTTAGGGACAGAAGCAATAACTAATCTCAAAGTACAACAAAAATTCAATAAGAAAAATCCATTTTAATTGCTGGGTGCATCTTATCAATCAGCTTTGGCTCCACCATCATTTGACTTAGCAACTTATATGGAATCTAAGATAAAGATAAATAAGTGTGAATGTCCGCTACCTTGTCAGGATCCTTTATCGAGCCTTTTCCTCTAATGTACACGCGACAGCCTGTTGTAGCTTCTACTCGTTTAAGTGAATTTCCCCTAGGCCCCAGAAGTCGACCGACAAAATTGAACTAACAACCATAAAGAAGAAGAAGAAGAAGCCATAAAGATATTGATACTTGAAATGATTCAGAGTCTTTATTATTAAAGCAAGTTGTAAGGATGCAATTAACACATTAAGTTAACTATTCAAGAGCACAATATTGAAGAAAGTATGATATCTACATTTGGATAAGTATCTACTGGAATTTCCAATCGTAAAATCCTCTTCACAGTGTATGAACTAGGACTTGCAGGGGCACTTTGCCAATCCATCGTCATTCCAGGAGGTCCACTTAATCTCTGTATGAAGGGTTTCACAAAATAGTATAAATCAGGAGCATATCTACAAATACTCAGATTTTTTATATTAACAAAATAAGAAAAATGTTATGCATGACATACTGTATCTTATAACAGTATATTCTTATCTGGCAACAGTTATTAGATATGACAAGATTATAGCTCACATTTCAAATGAAAACATAGAAACCATGTAGAATTTATCAGGTGGAAAGCAGTGTATGTGTATGTTGATGTAAATATAAGAGATTACTATTGGTTCATCCTACATCTAGTGTCGCCACTCCCCACAGTACATAACATCAGAATTTACTCAGATTGTAACAGCATTTAAGGCCAAAAGAATCATAGTATACTTCAACTTTTTTCAAAGGAAGCTGGTATGAACATTACAATTGATAACTGCGTATATCTCTACCAATATAAGAAAGTGAAGGATTTGCGATTAGAAGGGTTATACTAGGATCACCACCATCTGATGGGCTGGTCAGATGCAAATATGCAAGTGCTTGTGAGTTATTATATCAAAATACATAAAGGTAAGGGAATTTCAAGGATACGAAAACATAACCCAGAAGAAAATGATTACCTCCGGAGGAAGTCCATTCCAGCCACCCAATCCAGTTCCAGCCACATTAGAAATAAGATTAGAAGAGGCCATAGGACTAGGGCTTCTATGCCGTAGTCTGTCAAAATCACCAAAACCTTGGTTGGACATCATTCCTGATACCCGAAAAATTTCTGCATATCAAAGAACAATCTGTTTTATAAGAATTTGATGAATCATAAACAAACTATCAGTCTGAAAAACTGCAACCTTAGCATAACCAAAGTGCTGAAAAGGAAATCTGAATTCAAGATGAAGAAGCAGAATTTGGAATTTTAGAAACTTGACCGCATGCTGCTATGTTACATGGCTAGAACCAAATTAAGAAAAAGGAAACATTTGCTTACACCATCCTTCCTCCAATTCAAGAAGAACAACTCAATGATCTTCACTACTGATCCTTGTAAAAGAAAACTGTCATGAGCCTAAGCCCTTCAGATATTATGCAATATTTCTTCACACACTACTGCATTGACGAACTGAATAAAAATACAACACCATACAAAAGGAAAGGCAATCCATCACATTAAAAATTCGACCATCAACTTGGGGAGTAAAGCAGCAATCTGAAGTAGGCTAGACAATACATAACACCTAGCAAGAAAAAGGGTAACATACGACTTAGACGAAAAGATAAAAACAAGAGGTCAGTCATTAGTGGAAACCACTCAAACCCATCAAATAGCAGTACTAGCACCAAATGCATAAGGGGGCAGCCACAGAGACAAAATTGTGCAGAAAGTAGAGAAAAAAAAGTTAGATCCGAAAAATAAATTTTTAGAAAAGAGAGAGTAAAAAGCAAACCTTGATTTAGTAGTCGGCTACATATGGGAAGAACCTGCATAAAAGGTCCAAGCTTTTGATGCTCCGCTAGCAACTCAGAGAGATACTGACTACAGAATTTAAAAATAAAAACAAAAATTAGGAAAAACAACCGCTAAAGAACAGAGTAAGAAAACAGAAGAAGAGAGAGTGTGAGGAAAAACCTATCAACATCTGGGTTGGTTCTAATTTGGGGTGAAGCGGCTCTTGCAGGTGAGAAATTGGGATTATACAAACCTGACATACCTATCTCTGCAAAAAGAAAAAGGTTGAATTTGTTTGAAAAGAAAAGAAAAGAAAAGAAACGGAAGAGGCAGGGCGAGGAGGGTTTTAGTTATAGTAATAGTAGAAGAAGAAGAAGGGCAAAGGAGGAAGACAACCCTCATTTCTAACCTAATCTGCTGAATTTTAATTAGTAATAATGAAATTAGAAGGATATATTTATTATTATAATTACAAATTACGGAATAAGGAAGGAAAGAGCAGTGTGCAGTGTGGACTGTGAACACGTGTTAAGCATGCACTTACATGTTATCATTCATGCACACATACTTGCAATCGGGACGAGATCTCCTGTATCCACTATCTTGTATCAATTCTGTTCCACGCAATTTTAGCTATACATTTCTTTAGATTTTACATAGATCTCAGATATGTGTATTGATGAGATCGTATGGAACAGAGTTGGTACATGGTAATAGATACTGAAGATCTGGTTCCCTTGCCAACCTCCTCTTAGATGGACTCTTTTTTTTTAATTTAACTAAACTTAATTTTAAACTTTATAATTTATATTTAATTTATTTATTTTTAAAAATATGTAATTATATTATTTGAATTATAATAAATAAAATAATTAAAATCCATGCATGCTGTACGTTCTGCTGCAAGCAAGGTGTTTCTCTTACTCTCCTGGTTTAATTCAGTACCTGCTGTCTGAATGAATATGCATCAGTAAGTCAATGTTATAACGAACTAATGTAGCAACTACCAACTGAATTGGAGATTAGAAGCACACCTTCAAGTTCAGGGTATGTAGGATGATCTTCAGCTGAACAGAAGACTATCCATTTTTTGGAGCATTCAGCCTGTGAAATTTCTGATGATCATACAACCGAGGGCTAGGAGCATGCAACCAACCTGTGACGTTGCTGACGTAAGAACGAACTACTAGGTTAAAAAAAAAACATAATGGGCCGGAAATGTTGGATATGGGACATGATTGGGCCTGAGAAAAAGAGGATGCGGGACGGAGTAAAGTGAAGATGAAAGGATAAAATTCAATCGAACTCAATAGAAGAAACCAGAAGACGAAGAAGAAGAAGAAGAGGGAGGAGATGACGTGGATATGGTTGGAAGCAGCTCTACCACTGGGAATAATAGCAGGAATGCTGTGTGTGATGGGTAACGCTCAGTACTACATCCACAAGACTGCTCATGGCCGGGTTCATATCACTTTCTCTCACTTTACTTCTGCTTCAATCATGATCGGATGTTCTTTTTTTCTTGTCTGTTTCTGATATGCTTATAAGCTAAAGATCGTTTCTTTTTGGTTTTGATTTTTGATAGCCTAAGCACGTCGGTCATGATATGTGGGACATTGCTTTGGAGAGAAGAGACAAGAAGCTCATGGAAAATCCCTCCTCCAATTGAGCCACTTCCCCTCCTCTCCGTCTGGTAAATTTCCTTCCGATTCTGGTTCTGTGTTTTTGTTCTGCTCCTCTTTTTCTTTTTTCTTCTACCGATTTTGCCTTAATTTTTGGTGGTTAGGGTTTCCCATTTTTCTTAATCGCTTTCTTTAAAAAAATAAAATCTTTCCATCTTTGAATTGGATTTCTCTCGTCGATTCATTTTTTTATAGTATCTCAAAACAATTCAAGCATTCTCCATCATAAAGAAACACTATCAATGGTCAGCTTATCAAGTAGAGAGCATATGGAGTGAGAAAATTTTGAATGGCTCAGCTTACCAAGAACGAGTTTTGTGATTGGATCTTATTCAAGTTGTTAGACAAAAATCAAGTTGCCTTTAGGTTATTGGATCCATTTGATTACTGATATTGGGCTTCTACCTCCAATGACAATCATACTGACTGGACCTTCCTCCTGTTTCTATTTTCCTTCTTTGCTATAATGATGATGGGTATTTGTCTCACTGCTTAACTATGGGATCTGTATTACCTTCATGCAGGAAACTTTTCCTGAAGACAAAATAAATTGCTCATCTGATGTTCTTGGCAAGCTACAGAAGACAGCATTCATCTGCTTCACTTTATGTTTCCTTTTGCTTGTGAATTTTATAAACCTTTACTCTAAAATCCTACATTGCTGGGTCCTTATTAATTGAAGTTGTCTGCTATTCACAAGATTGTGTGATAGGATTCTACTGGATTTGATGATCTATCTCGCATTTGCTCTGCCTGAACTTTTTATTGCTGATGCATATTCATTCAGACAACATCAATACTTAGGTTCTTAGTCGACCACCAATGAAATGCGTATTCCTGTATTTGTCCGGGTTTACACTGCTATTATGTTTTTTTTCTGCACAATGCTTAGTGTATGCTGACTTAGGCGACGAGATCTTTATGACCAAACAATGGGAAATGTATAACAATCATAGATTTTGAGATACTGTTTCCATCTTCAGATCTTTGAGTTTGTAGCCCTCTGATCTCTCAACAAGAGACGGTGATTTGCAAGTGCTTGAACCAGAAAATTGTGTGTGATTTTATGACAAGCTTTTGTTTTGGACAAGGCAATTGCACTATTTCAGCTTATTGGTGGCCACGGAATTGTGCTACTATTTGTGAAGTACATTTTTAGTTATTCGAACCTCAGGAGGGTAAGCAGCAAAGCTTTTGGTGGTTGAGTCTCTGGCCTAAGGCCATTGCTGGGACTCTGCATGCTTTTAGTTCCATTCTTGCCAATGATGGATAGTAGTACCCGTGCTTACTGAATCCTAAATCCGCATTGCTGGCTTGGAGTTTTAATCATTAACAGTTAGTTTTTGAGATTATCAATTATGTATGTTATAGTTACCTGTAAAAAAAAATCAAACCCGAGCTTGAGTTTGGTCTAACCTACCTTAGCCCATTGATTTTGCGTTGGTCAGGTAAGGATCCAAATTCAATAGGCCAAGTTAAGTCAAATTGAATTTATTCAGTTGACTTTAAGTTGGGTTAATTTGTTGAAAAATTCTGGTTGATAATTTCATCTGACTAAATTCTGGTCAGTTGACTTTAAGTTGATCGAAAAGGATAAAAATTCTGGTTGGAAGTTTGTTATTTGATCTTAAATTTGATAATGACATAGGAATCTCCATGACTTTCCCTCATTCTTCCTAATTACTATAATGATAATGACATGGGAATCTATCTGACGTCCCTCATACTTTCTAATTACTATCTGTGGTGGGCAATGACAATAATGTAACTAAATAATACAGTTGAACCGGACTCATCTATGTAAGCAAGATTGAAAGTAATACTTGATTTAAAAAATAAAAATTGGAAGAACCTCTAAAAATAAATCTTCATGCATGGTGGAGATGATCTGATAATGGATTGGTTGAGCACGTCCTCAAGGCTTGAGTCTGAATCCAAGCAACATTGACAGGTCCTGATTTGACCATGTTCGGATTTGGAATATAATTAAAGAGTTTGAACAAAAAATTAACTCTTTCGTTCAATCAATTAACTTATAGCCAAGCCAAGTCCAAACATTTCCAATATCCGCAGACTTATAAATGTCTTGAGAAAATCTCTTCTAATTTTAATGCATTGACAAAGTGAAGGAATGATAACAGTTTGTGTGATAAAGTTGATAAAATAGTTTGTTGGGCAAGCATAGTTTTTTTTCTTTCCCAATCATATGGTTGAATTATAGAGAACAGAGAATAGGTTACCATACTATACACTCTTACAATATTCTTTAATTTGTAATCACAAGAGAAGACATTCTTTTTTCAGTATGCTTAGGTTACATAATAATGGTGAAAGTGAAGACATTCTTCTTTGGGCTGAAGACAAAGTAGAGTATTACAAACAGAAACAAAACCAAGATATGACAAAGTTTGGACGGCTCATAGTAAAAAATATATATTGTAACAAAGCTCTTCCTAACATGTGAATGCATATTCAGACATTCCCATATAGTTGTGCAAAATTAAATGCAGTTGCAGTCTCACCTGTCATTTTCATGCACCAGAAGCAGTAGGTTTGGGGATTTCAAGCCTTTCATTACGTAGACATACATTTCTCATCCAACTTGTCCTACACCTCCTCAGTTCCATCTTCTATTTTGGAAAACAATCACAGAAGTACTTCAACCATGGCTGGTGCTGGTATCCAATTAAACTTGCAGTTGCATAGATTCACAGACCAAAAGTTTTCAATAACAATTGCAGAGAAAGGGAAGAGAGTCTCAACTCTTTAGATTTGCAAACAGATTCCTACAGAGTTTTCAATAAAGATAAAAAGCAAAACTTTCAATTCTCAAGAAATCATCCTAAAAACCAAAGCAAGTCTCTTACATTTATTCTTCTTTCTTTTGGTTGCTTTGTCAGGCTGTCCCGAAATGAAGATCCTGAGATCAGGACCAAAGGCCAACTAGCAGAATGAAATAGATGAAAGGGAAGAAATGAGGTTGTTGCTGGCTAGAACCTTCATACGATTAATCTCATCCTTGTTCGCATAAACAAATAGAGACTGCCCAAATTCATCAAGAGCTTGCATCTCAAAGAACCACAGAAAACAATGAAGAGAGGGAAGGCAGCACAAAGCGTTTTATTCCTTGCCATTGCGTAAACTAAATTCGCCATATGTAGAATTCACTTGCTAAATGCAGACTTCAATGAATCATAATGCGTGGAAGATCTGTGAGCCATAACAGATTTACACAAGAATCCTATGTTACCCACACTACATCCAAGCGAGCCTACCAAGACCAAACAAGACAAATTGACAGAGACCCACCACCAAAAAACAGGTGTGATTAGAAGAATTCTGAATACACAAATTGAACTTGAATAATAAGAATGATTCTGGGATGGCAGGGAGTGCTAGCTTGTACAAGTCGTTAAGATTAAGGCACATATTCGGTTTCAAGAGTCGGTTGAGTCCGTGTTACCGTAGCTGCTGGTGCTTTTGTTTCCCCAACTGATGTCATATGGAGTGCTTCTCCTACGTCTGCAGCCCTCTCCATCTGTTGCAATTTTTTCCTCTGCTTTAACTTCTGTGCCAAAACCACTAAGAATGACAAAAGCACCAACAACAGCAATCCACCCAACACAGACCCGACAATAATCCACACCTTGGACTTGTTCTTCTTTTTCCCTTCGCTTGGCCCTGGAGCAGATGGTGGAGTAGGTGGTAGTGGTGGAGGGGAGGGTGGAACTGAAACAGACTCCACAACTATAGAGAAATGTCCTTGTTGAAGAGTTGAACACACATTACCTGTGGCATTACTGAAACTCACTAAACCTTGTAAATCAAACCTCACACACTTGGGAACAGACCCGACTGGAGCTGATTTCACATCGGAAAATCTGATGTTTATGGGACCTCTAGATGCTGTAATGTTCAATTTCGGTAAATGAGTAGCGGATAAGTTTGAAGCACTGTAAGCAAGAAGGCCAAGCACAGGAGCCAGGTAAGTATGATTAGGCAGTTGGTAATATGCGACAGACCAATTTCCCAAATTCTGATAGACCAAAACAAGCCTCTTTACATAGGGTTGAACAACAACTCCAGAAGGGATCTGAAACTCTTTGTACATAGGAACAACACCTCTTTTTCTCAAGCTGCCATTTCTTAGCCTCAGTGCCGTAATTTGAATACCACTCAAATTGGAAGGAACAACTGCATCGTAAGGAATGCCGGTCTTGGGACGAACAAGAGCTCTGTAAGCATAGTCTTGGAGGAGAGCATCAAGGTCATTAGCTGGTTGAGCAAAGAGACACGGGAACCATGTGAGAATAAGAGGAAGAAGAAGAAGCATTACAAAGGGGCCCATCCAAAATGCTTGTTGAGCTCAGGACAAACAATGCCAGTGGATTCTCCTTGTAGAAAACCCCACCCAACAGCAGAAACACGAACAAGCTTAAAAAGGAAGCGTTTTGTCTGAGGAGTAGCTGAGATCCGAATGTAGTACTAAGGATACGGAGTGGGTTTCAGACATGGTACTGGTAGCACCCTAAATGTTGTAACAGACACGAATTGAGCTGGAACAACGGGTAACTGTAGAAAAAGGGGAAAACAGATTCGGCCCTTGAGTAGAGACTAGAGAGGATATAAAGCAGGCTGCTTTGAAGGTCCCCCAACCGTTGAAATCCACCCCTTTCCCTTTCTTTATATCTCTCTTTTCTTGTTTTGTCTTTTTGGAATTTCTTGTAAAAGAAGCTCTAACTCGTGGAAACTTACCAGAAATCCCCAAGCTAATTAAACTGGAACAAACAACCCAAATAATGAAGATTTATATGAAACAAAAGATCAAATTATATAATTTAAGAAAACAGCAGATTAAATTTATGAAAGAAAGGTGGAAGAGGCAATGCAGACGGATAATTGATTTAAGCACCTGAATTTGGAACGCAGATTGAGGCAAAGATGGAAAAGAAAACCCACCCAACCCACCACCAACCAAATATCTATCTCTGGTATACCAATGCAAGGAGAAAACCCAACTCAACACAACACAAGAATGTCGACAAGATTTGGGGGTTTTTGAAGAACGGAAGGGGAGTTGCAATGTCGCACCTATTACGCACCCAAACCACACCGCCGACAGCTTGTAAGAAGCAGAAAGTGAAAAAAAGATCACATTTTGAGGATGGAAACGTGAAATTTGTGGGAAAGGGATCGAATTTCCAATTTCCAAACCCAGGTAGAAGAAAGGACAAGAAAAAAGAAAAGAAAAGAAGAGAAAAAACAGTGGCGAACTGACAATAGGAAGTAGAGACTGGTACGGTTTGAAAGTGAAAGTTGAGGAATTAGGAAAGCGAAAGAGAATGCATAATGATAATTTAGGTTAGAAGAGAAGAAAGACCTCGGAGCTGAACTGAACTGAATCACACGGCGGACCTAGCCAGCACCACACTGCTCTTCTTCTTCTTCTTCTTCTTCTTCTTCTCCTTCTCCGATCCCAACCCCAGCTAACCCCCCACCTAGTTCACAGCTATCACTCACTCCCTTTTTCATTTTAACTATATAAAATTAAAATTAAAAAAATGAAAACTATTATTTATTTTTATAAAAATCGGGTAGTTAGAAACATGCAGGCGGCAACCATATGCGCTGAATTTTAGGATTAAACACACGAGTTTAATTAATTTTTTAATAATTATTGAATTTTTAATCTAATTATATTATAATTTAAATTAATTAAACTAAATTATTAATTTACTTCAAATTCATATGTTTTAAAATTAGAACCTATGACAAGGTTGAACTCTTAATTATTAATTAGATATCTAAGAAATAATAACAAAGACAAGTAGGAGTGCCCAATAGGTTTCAACTTTTCACTTAAATATCTCATTTGTAGGAAGTTTTGAGTTCGAATTACTAAGGGAGGAGAGGGGAAATTTTTCCTGTTGATGATCCTCTTGTCCTGTGAAAATGCTCCTTAGTCAGATCAATTGCGAACTTCTCGCTTCAAGCGGCAGTGTGAGAGTTTAGAATTACTAGAAACCTGGAGGCTGATAGGAATCTGATGCCTTACAGGAAGCAGTGATCAATCAGCAGCTAACCAATTAGTATGTGAAGACTCTTTGTGCAAAAGTGTACAGGCTACGTAAAAACCTGAGGGATCTTGGAGTTTCAGATTTACCTCTTCTAGAGCTCTAAAGGTGGAGTCTTAGAAACTTAGGATTAATCCGACGAAACTGAGATACCTAATATATGTAAAAAAAAAAAGACAAAACACTGAAAATCCATGCTCACTTATTTGCTTTTTTTTATTATATAAATAACTATTTATTATTTATTTATTCTTTATGATTTTTGATTGTAATATTGTACCGAAGAAAAGGACTTGTGCGGAACACGACACTAATAGTCTAAGACAAATTGTCGGCTTCATTCTATGTCTTTTGGATTTTGTGTAACATGAACAACTTTCACTTGTTTAGTATAGTATTTCCTTTCCGATATGCTTCTATGTTACAGTTATGTTTATAATTGATCAGAGTAAAATGTGTTAAAGAAAGGGAGAAAATGGCAGCTCACCCAAATCTGACCCTGTTCCAATATAAATGATTGATAGTGTAATGGTCCACACGTGACATGAGAGTAAGTTATGTAAGAAAGGAAAGCGTCTTACTGTATCCAAATGGCAAAAACTACCCGATGTGGACTAATTAGATTGGACTTGATTCAAAGTAATAATTTCAGATTCGATGGGTTAAATTTGAGATTTTTATTTTTTATTTTTTTAAATAGGACTCAAGTTTAAATTGTTCAGCGTGATATGTAAATTTTAAAGTAAAATGAAGTATTTTAAATTTTTTTAATGGTTAATTATAAAAAAATTCAATTTTTGCTTAATTTTTTAATTATAGTCTAAACTTTAAAAAATGACAATAAAATGTTTAAACTTTGTTTTCAATTCTAGTTCAAACTAAAAAAAGTAACAATAAAATACTCAAGCTTTCAATTTTTTTCAATTATAATTCGACGTTAATATCTCTATTAAATTTGCTGAAGTGACTTGCTACATGTTTTAGAAACGTCGTTTAATCACATAATTAAAATGACGTTATTGTTTAAAAATTACCTAAATCAGATTATGTAGCCCTGACGACCTCTCACTTTAATTTCAATTTTTTCCTTCGTTTTTAGTTTGTCCTTTCAACGTCCTCATCCTTCGATTTTCATATTACGCAGCCCCGGTACTCTCATACTAAAGGCATCAGGATAATGAACTAAAAACGAAGAGCTTACTGGTACAGTATGCTGCAATGTGAGAGTAGTTTAGAGATTTCATTTTTAACAATGACGTCATTTCATTAATAACTTAATGTAGACATTAATGTCGGGTTAGAATTAAAAGATTTTGAAAGTTTGAACATTTTATTGTTACTTTTTGAAGTTCGAGTTATAATTGAAAAAATTAAAAATTTGAGTATTTTATTGTCACTTTTTAAAGTTCACGTTATAATGAAAAAATTGAGCAAAGTTTGAGATTTTTTTGTAATTAACTATTTTTTAAAAAAGTATATACTTAATTATATTTAGTTTATACATT
>JANQAP020000120.1:117239-129199 GCA_026874005.2 Erythroxylum coriaceum
TCCATTACCCATAAATGAAAGTTCTACTTTACAATGTACAAATTTTTGTTCTTATCTTATGATTTTACCCATAATGGCAGTGTGTATTTGAAGAAATTGGATTCGAACGTGGTGTCTTGGACTTGGTTCCTTGTTTGAAGAGCATCTTCTGTAGCAATTGTAGGGATGCAATGGCTGACCATAGGTTAACTTTTGCCAATTTTTAAAAAAATTAAAATATAGAATAACTTATTAAAATTTGGCTCGTTTGGATTGTTCTGGTTCAAAAGTTTATCTGAGATTCAACTCTTTTAAGTAAAAAAATGTTTTGCTTAAAATAATTAAATTTCGAGTTAATATAGGTTTGACTCTGACCTATGAGTTGATTCATTAAAAAAAATTAAATTAATTGTCATTCTTTCTGCGAGTTTTTATACTCACTTATTTACGACCTATGAATTGATTCATTAAAAAAAATTAAATTAAATTTCATTTTTTCTGCGAGTTTTTATACTCGCTTTTTTATAATAGTAAATAAGAATCTTGGATTTAGTATAGAAAAGAAGGGGAAAGATGAAATGGGCTATTACTCTTTTGATTGTTGTTGAAGTTTACATAATGTGTGTTACCTCTTTCACTCGAGTAATTTGGTGCAACAAACAAGTTGGCAACTGCTGAAAAGGAAAATTAAGGATTTATTTATTAAAAAATGCGAGCCTGCAGCATAATTATATCCGCAAAACTGTGATAAATGCTTAACGAAAAGACACAAAAGTTCCCTACTCAACACTTATCATCATATCATCATATAACAAATAACAAAAGAATGGAAGAATCAAGACCTGTTTTGAGTCTGAAGAAGCATGGGATGAGAGTAGTCAATTCAATCCTTAGGTACTTGTTGTTTCATCTTTTTCCTTGACCACATGGATAAGCTTTGTGTCTTGTTCTTCGGCTCCTGGGGTGCCTGTACTAAGCCGTGCATCACTTGTTGAATCAATGGGCAATTCTTCTGGTGGATAAGGAAGAGGAAATGTTTGGTCTGCCATTACCCTTGAGCTCAAAGATGTAGTAAGCTCTGAAGGTGAGGTTGGAGACATTGGTGATGGTGGAGAAATACTAAGCATTCTGGTTATGGGATAAACTTCTGTAACTTCCTCACTGCCTTCATCCAAATAAACTACGTCCTGCATTGTCAGTTGGTGGTACTCCACAATCTCTCTTAGAAACCTATTCTCCCGCGCGTACATTGAACTTTCATGGGCCAACCGAGCCTTCTCTGCCAAGAGTGTCTCCAGTTGCAGCCGAATCTGAGTTTCAAAGTTTACAAAGCTAACTGTAGTTACTCTAAAAGATGACATGATACCTAACACATGCATGTCAGGACATGAACATTATAAAGTTCCAATACCAGATCATCATCAGCCGGATTGTCCCCCTTCTCACGACTCTCCCGCAGGGCTTTATTCTCTTCTTCTAACTGCGAACATCTCTGCTTTGCAAAGGCCAGATCTGCTTTAACTGTTTTTAGTTCACGAAGAAGAAGTTTTGCTTTAGCAGCAGTTGCCATTGCAACCTGTTACCAAAAACATAGGCTGATCATGCATTTCATCAGTACTTATATAGTACAATATCGATGTAACAAAATATTGTCTAATCCTGTCCAGTCATCCTCCTGGAAGTACTACATTCTTACCCGCGTCCCCTGATTCATTATAACTGTTCTTAGGCTGTCAAAAACCAAGTTACTGAAATAGTATAGACATGAAAGACAATCATACTACGCTGTCTGTCTCCACGAAGCCCCTCTCTCTTCACACAGTAATATTATTACATCCTTTTGTCTACAATACTCGACCTTTTTCCATTTTAATGCTTGCAATGTAAGCTCTCTTATGCAGTGAATTTACCAAGACACTTAAAATGCCTTAGTTCCATTATTATTATTTATTTCAATAGAAACGATCACAAATTTTGTCACAAAAACCCATGACCCACGATTACATAGTTGCCACCTTACGTCGCGAGATGCCTTCAATTGAGTTTCGTGGTTCATTTGATGATAATGTTGCCGTATAGGCTGACCAAGTCCTTCATTCCGTGCAACAGGAACACTTTCTTTTTGCCTAATTTGTAACTTGCGAGTTTCTTGAATGATGTCCGAGGTCTTATTTTCAACAAGATTGCGGCCTTCCTGCAAGACCAAGTCATTTTAGAGCAATAAGATTTTACTTCCACAATTAAAGGTAGATAAAATGGCATACTATGCAAAAACACCAAAGATGCATCTGCAAGCACACTTGTTTGCCATAATTTCACTTCTTTTGTTCAGTCTTCAAACCATTCTGTCATTTCGTTTTTTTGGGTAACAATGGAGTTGTCCAGATAAACATACATTCACAATTGAAAAGATTTTTCCTATCAAATAAAGAAAGGAAGAAGCATACTTTGACCATTCTTACTTTCATTCTAGTTCACTTGTTAATTCAGCTATCTCTATGCAACTAAATTCCCACAACAATGTAGGAACAAATTTAAGAAGGGTTCACTTCCGCAAAGTATAAGAAATTTTGAATCACTACACTGAATTAAAAAATGTAGGGCAGCTGAAAGAGGGAAGAACACAATTAACACAGAAAACAACATAAATTTATAACAGACACGGTGAATCTGGTGAGCTAACTATAAATGCATATTGTAGGATAGAAATTGACAAAGTAAAACAACATGAGGAGTCTGATTGTGTTCCTCAGGGAAAAATAATCTTAAATTTCTCACCTCAAAAGCCTTCTCAAAGCTATCACCAATCTGATTTAGTGATGATGATATTTTATCCAAGCCTTTCCGAAAGGTTGGACTTTCCGTTTTTTTGAATCCATCAGGAATTGGATGTAGTTGCTGGATGTGTAAGAGGGAATACAGATTAGAGAACAAAATAAGATCCAACAATCCAGTTTCACTCTGGTGTCAGTTTTATTTCATTGATATTGTTTTTATTTTGCATTTTATCAGTCAGTTTTTACTTTTTCAAGGGTAATAATCACCTCGCTGTCTGTAGAGGTGTTGTACATGTGAAACCTTGATCTTGCCGGAGTTTCAAATTGTAAAGGCATGTTGTCATCTTCAAGAATTGCTTTGGCCTTCCGAGCAAGTATCCCCCAAAATCCTTTAGAATCATTTCTTGATTCATCTTCATATGCATCAAACACCTACATGTTCAGGCAATGCATCCGGAGAAGGGAACAAGAGGAGAAGTTAAGGTTTCCAAAACTATCAAGTAAAAGAGAAGCACACTGCTCAGAATCAAAATGGCGTAAAGTAATAACACAACTTTGTCCCTCCCGAATATCTCAGTGGAAGTTCAGTAAACAAAGAGAAACAATATACCAGTGAAAAAAACCAATGAAAGGGGTAGTATTAAGCTAGTAAGGTATTATTCTAACATTAAATTCTTGTCTTACTCCATATCAGATAACTAAAAAATAAACAGACAAGAATGACAAAGGTAGATCGATACTTGGAAATGATAAACCACCATGATCATCGAATCAGGAAAAAAAAAAAAACAAAGGATACACGTGGGACGAGATTTTTAAAGGTTTGGGAGATGCCCAAGTGCAAAGTTTTGATCTTTTCTTTTCTTTCTTTCTTTTTCTTTTTTTTGAGAAATGCAACTCAAAGCAGCAATCGAAAAGAGGAATGCAGGTGGTAATAATCAAAAGTAGGGGATTTATTAGGAGAAAAAAATACCTTAGATCTGCGAGGAGAGGAATCTCCGGCGTGGGAGCTGGAAAGAGAAGAATCACGGTGGATGGCAGAGGCTCTGATGGCCTGAGCAGCTAGAGAAGATGAGGATGATGGTGTAAATGTATGCGACGATGTTAAGCTTTTATTACGAACGTTAGTGTTAATAGGATTCGTCTCATCATCTGTTTTGTAATGAATCTCTTCTTTGAAAGTAGACGCCCTCATCATCCCACCTTTTCTCCTATACGCCATCTCTTTCTTCTATTCGTCTTTCTCTTCAAATATCACAGCACCGGTCACTAACGCCACCTTTAACCACCGCCAGCACTGGCCCCTCCGACAATATCACAGCCAGCCCAGCCACGATCGTCTGTGTCTGTTGAAATAACGAACTTTTCGTCTCTTTTTGTTGTCCAAGAAACCGTCTTTTTCCATTCTTCAATACAGCAAGAAGCAACGATAGGGTGACACCTATTGCACGAGCATCAAGACTCGGTGACCACAGGATCACATTTCTACTCACTGGTGTTAGATATGGACGGCTTAGATTACTCCATCTAATTTGACCTCAAACCGTGTTGCTTGTGCATCCTGCCAATGGACTAACTATGGATATATCATATCTCTCATCAATCACATCGTGTCTTTTTACTTCTTCAACAACTGATCCCTTTGGCATAATCCCAACTGTCGATAACTTCGTAGTTAACATACCCGAACCCTTGTCGGGTCAAATAAATCGCTGAGTACACGTAATAATGGTAACGATCATCGTAATGCTGAAGTCGAATGACATGCATATTAACATTGGAAGGTGCACAGGATTAGATTAAATGCGTCTTCTACTTCTTCCTCCTGTCCTAAAGATGTCGTTCAAACATGGCGATATGCGTAGGAAGTTGAAGTGCTTACTCGTGCACAAGTATTGCCGTTGATACCGTTAAACCAATTAATTAACTAATCTACAGACAGTCCATAAATGAAAACATCTAAATTGCAGAGTTTAGATGATCTCAGGAAGATCTTACTTAGCATAGAAAGAAAATTTTATATGAGACCAAAGAAGCTACCTTGATCTGTTCTGTTGTGCACTGCAAACTGAAGGGATGCTCTTCATCACTTGTCGGGATACAACAGAAAGTGATCTGAATAACCTTGGATGAACATTGATTTGAAAAGGAATAACTTCTTCTTTCTCAAGAAGAAGAGTCGAGAAACAAGCTCGATATCATTACTAAAAATTTTGAAGCATTTTCCGGAGCTCTAAGCACTAGCTTGAGTACCTTAATTTTTCAACATTTGCAGTTCATAGCATCTCTCTTATGAGGAACAATGACAAGCCTCCACTAATACTAATCTATTTAGCTATTGACAAGGATTAACAGGGAAATTAAATTGCAATGCATAGGACAGTTCATATCACCAGTCGCTTGCAGAGCTTCTAGAATAGTATGTTGAGATAGAGCACGATCCATCCGGCCATTGAGAAGATCGCAAAAATATGAACCCAAAACAGGACACCAGCAGCCTCTCTTCCACATCCTCGGAGATTAGCAACAGCACCTAAGTTTTAAAAAATATTGCTTTAATTGATGATCCTTGTATGTAGCATAAAGGTCATAGGTTTAGAATACATGAAAAGTAGAATTTATGGTTCATCAATGAAAATGAGCATGCTAGACCTATGTTGCTCATTTCATATTGCTTCTGAGATGTGTACAGATGTCGGGGGTTTAAAATGTACACTCGAGTCTAATAATACAATTCAATGATTTGAACCCCTCAGATTACGTATACTACAAAACTGATTGCTTTGAAATCTTCCGTCAAGTTTCCAAAACCAGGATTGAAGTCATCCCAACGGATAAGCATTTGTCATGAACAAAATATCTAATTGCTTCTTATGTTTGTTATGCCATTTGAAATGCATTGACAATGTGCCTATAACATGGGGAAGTATTTTACCTGCAAGGATAGATGTAGGCATTGTGTGCTGAAGTAGTAGGACAAACCGAAACATCTTATTATCAGCTGGGAGGAAGCCAAGCTTATCAGCTAACATCACAATACCAAGTCCAGCAGGAGGCACCAAAACTAATCGACCAAAAATGATAGCAGCAGTTGTCCGTAGACCAAGTTTAGAACTTCCTGGGCCTGCAAGTGAAATTCAATAAGATCCAGTAACATGTTAAGAATCGTGAATAAGATTGTAGCCTCAAGTTAACAAGAAGCAGCAAACATACCATCAACAAGGTTGCCCCCCAACGCCAACAAGATGCATGGAATCATGGCCTCCCTGATAACCAAATGCATCATTAACTAATTATCCAAATGCTAGAACTGACTTAAAATCATCCACACAATACGCACTATTATGGTGTGACAAAAAATGTATCTACCAAAACTGAACTCCTGACACACACCAAGGCAGAATAACAGGTTGTAATAGCTGTTTATTTAGTGAACTAAAATCTGGACATATGTGGGAGTAATAATTGTAGTTCACTGACCGTATATATGGAGCACTTCTAAGCTAGATTTGACCACAAACAATGTCAATAGTCCGTCAGTTTAACAGGGAATTTGGACTTATGGAAACCAAGACTTGGAATTTGCAAGGTCTCACATCTAATGCTACAGAAGTTGTTAACTTAAACTAGTAAAGACCTTCCAAATCCAGCAATCTTTCTACTTCATGCAAGAGCCCTACTTGTTGCAACAGTTTGTCAAATGACTCTCATGTGCATAGTTGACAACCAGGATACTCACCCAAGCAAAACTTGGCTACCAGCATTGCTAAAAACAAGTGAAGCCTGCACTATTCATCATTTTGTCTTATACTCAATTAGATTAATTCCATGTAAATGAACTTAATTTTGCGTAATACCAAGAATGATCTTCATTAATTATCATTGAACAACACGTCTTAAACAGTTCCAGGCTAACAACCACAGAAAATAATTTAGTATGTTCTATTATACTCCAAGAATAACAACTATCAATCAATATTATCAAGGACAAACAATAAATCAATACTTATAACTTTCATAAAAGGTTGAGTTGAGCATACCCAAGAATTATGCAGCTGTCAGTGAAAAAGAAAAGTGGAGCATCAGATGTAAAGATCAATCGCTTAAAAAAGGGTATTGCACCAAGGACCATTGCTAGGATCTGTACGAATCATGTGCACAGCAATCAACATAAGTATTGTTGTTAATCCATCTCTATTGTTTTCTCAAACACATTAGGAAAGATGTGCACAACAATTAACAATTGAATTTCTACTAATTCATCCTAATTATTGCTTTAAACACATCTGAAGACCTAGAGCAAACATTGGCATGATTTCCCTGGAAGAAAATGCACTGAAAATGAACATGCCTAATGAGGTACCTGCACAACTCTGTCATTGAGTCCCAACTATCTGGAAGATGTAAGCTAATTAATATTCTTTTAGAAAAATGCACGAATCAGCCAAAGTTATGTTCAATCTAAGCACTTTAACTTCTGTTCTAAGTCAGATAAAGATTGGTAAAATTAAACCCAATCAGGATCCAGCTAAGTTTTTATTCACGATTAAGCCAGTAGCTAAATGTATGATTCAACCTTGCAGTCAAAGTGTAATAAATTAAGTGTCACTGAGACTCTTATATGCATGGTAGCAATTGCAGAAAGATGTCTCCCACTTAGTATCATCAGCTCAGTATCCTATTAACCTTTCACAGCAACCCTTAAGAGTTCATCAGGGCTAAGATGGCAATGTACACTCTAAAAGAGGCTACAACTAGATAAAAGACTAAAGAAGATTGAAGAACACTGTGAAACTCACCGAAGCTATGATAGGGGGTTGGAGGATTTGCTTGAGCTTCAATTTCTCATAGAGAAAAATTAGAAATCTTTTAATCTGAAACACAGGAAATAAGAAGCAAGAAGAAGAATAAGCAATAACATAAGATCGAGACCTTCTCTTTTTTGGTAGGATTACGAGATTGTTGTAACTTCTGATCAAGAAGAAACCAAAAATGTTGATCTCCCTAACAAACCATATTTTAAACCTATAAACCTCATTTGTGCCATATGAATAAAAGCTTGCACCAATAGTGTAGTTATCACATTCTTGTCTCATATACATAGAAAGTGATACTAGATATGCTGACGTGAAACAAAGATCTTCTACATGACATACACTTGAATACTAACAGAAAATATCCCCTTTCCAAGATGAGAGTAATCAAAAACATACTACAATAGACTATAAAGAACAAAACTGTTACATGTACATGTATATGTATAAGTGCGTCTTACCTTTCCTTTTGTTGATGAATTTAAATTTGTTTGTTCCTCATTGTCAGCAAGTAATGGGACTTGTTCAGACGCAGCATCTTTAGGAGGATCTTTGATGGGAATATGCCCATCCTCAATGTCAAAGGTACCTTCTGGTGGAGGTGCCAACATATTAAATACGTAAGTATAAAGGATGATTGCACCAACCTGGAATGCATATGTTCAGTTTCATCTTTCAGTGTCACGTATTAAGCATGGTAAACATAATCCTAAAACTAGAGGAGGTGAGAGAACTATAAGATTTGAGCTAGTGATTAAGAAGCTGCATTCTTTCTGCATGAGATGCACATGATCCACAGACTTGAAGCATCAATATAAGGACAAAAGTTTCCAGTGAAATTATTGACCAAATTGAGGTCGATACCATTTTTTAGTTAAAGAGTATACTTTTTGACCTCAAATGGGACATTTTCACTGGGAATTGCCCAAAATGTTTGACAACTTGTTTTTGTATTAAAATTTTCCAGAAATATTTTCATTAGACTTGCTACACCATAAGAATGGAAGGGAAATTAATTATAGCATTATCAATTTTGAATTTCATACTTTATTTGGTACTAGGTCTCAAAATAGAGGCACAACACTTGGAAGAATGTGCAAGTCCGTCATTCAAACAAAATCAGAAACAAAACCGAATATATTTCAAAGGACAGCTCATTTATGTATCATCTAATGTGGAAGACTGCATCTACGCCTCTCAATTTGATGAAATAGATCATACCCTCAGTGGTAACGTAGAATTCATAAAAACCACACAAGAGATTTCAAGACCTACCCACTGGCCGAATGAAATATAGGCAGTGCCTTCTGTGCTACATGTTTCACCAAAAGGATTGGATGAATCGCTACATAAAGCTGCAATCAGGACAAGTGGCACATTCCCAATGTTCCCTGCAGTCATTATTGGTATAATCATAACCACTAAATCCAGTACGTTATATGAAATGAAGAGCCAAAGAGGCATGCAGAAGCCAAAATACTTCCAATAGTTACTCTGGACTTTCATGTTCCACATACTAATGGTCCATGACATGGAAATGTCTTGCACGGAATCATAGTGGGAACATAAAATGAGCAAGTATTAAAAGTTAAAATTTCTCAAATAATGGCTCACCGATTCCAATTTGTATGATTGTGAACTTGAAGAATGGATATGGAGGCCGAACAACAGATGCAACAATAAAGCCTATTATTGAACCAGATATGGACGTCAACACAACATTCACAGGAATAAACCACCTGCAATTTCATAAGGTGTTATGCTAAAAAATTGCCTTAGAGAAGGAAAATATAGAGAAGAAGGAGAGGTGCCAAAAAATTAGCTACCATTCCAACATTTTTTTTAAAGTGACAGCTTGCCCAAGTTGAGAAAAGATCAAACAAGGAAGCAAGAGTGAAAAGACCAACTGCAAGATATGTTAAAAGAATGATAGTGTCATTTCCACTTGTGGAATAACAATTGAACAGAAAAACTGAATGTTAATAAATGATTTGACTAAGAGAGACAAAAAAGTTACCCCATTTAAGAGTTTCCTTCCATTGGCAGGCAAGATGTCAACGTATTTGGAAGCCATTAGGAATCCCAAAAGGCACATAGTAAAGACTTTAGCGATAGGTAAAACTGCAATCTTGATGGTTCCCCACAAAGACTCTTCTCCAACGTGATCTTCCATCGTTGCAACTGCTGATAATAGCCTCTCCATGTTATGTCCTGAATTTTAAGGCAATTCCAGGAACTGTTAATACTATGACTATCACGCATTCACCACAGTCTGCTCCAGACTCCAGATGAGGCACCTTGGATTGTATTGGAATATGCCACTGCACCACCAAAGAAATTAATCATAAGTGAATTGGATTGATTTACGCCATAATCCAATCCTACGTCTAGCAGTCTTTTGACTTGAGACAAGGCAATGAAAAAGAAAACGAAATTAGCAAACAAAATGGGGTAAGTGAAATACTATCAAAAAGGACCTAAAAGATCAAATCTACGTTAAGGAAATGGATTCAGAAGCTTCTAATTAAGTTGATGACTCTCTAGTCATCAATTTAGTTTCAGACGGACACAGAGACAGAGATTGAACTAAACCCTTATCAAAATACTCTCTTTCACTTTATCTGCAAAAATCCCGAAGCTCCACTTTACACACAAACACACAGACAAAAGAAAGAATAACCAAACAAATGGTGAGAAAAAGGGAAAAGAAAAACTGATAGAGAAAAGGACGAAACAAGTGAAACAGACTGATAAATTTAGAATCTTGCTGGGAACATGAAAGCAAACAAGGCTAAGTTACTGACAAAAATTTAAGAAAAAAAATATGAAATTGTTAAAATATTAAACATAAAAATATATCATTTGCCAGAAATTGAAAGATACGTGTCCATGCTCTATAGTTCAAGTTCAATTATAGACAGAGATGAAACCACCCTCTCCAGAAAAAGAGAGAAACTCAACAAGTGCAGTTTGTGGGGAAAATAAAGTGACAAATCTTTGAAACAGCAGTAATTTCACTGTACCCAAAGATCTGGAGAAGAAAGAACGGAGTGGTTTCCGTTGAGAGGAAGAGAAGGTCCGTGAGTGTGAGGTAGACCACACAAGAACAAGATGTTGCTTTGGGGTTGCGACTTGCGAGACGAAGAGGGAAAATCAGAGAGAGTGAAAAGACTAAAACTTTCCTGTTCTTAGATTTATTTTATATCTTGAACAGAAGAGAAGAGAACATGACAGAACCTGTTCACGGTTCGCGCGTCAAAACTCGAAAGCGTTCAATTAAATCTTTGATATAACATTTATATGCAAAGAGAATTATTAAATTATAAGAAAATATATGGATTACTTTACTTTTCATAATTTTAATAATTTAATATCTTTTTTAAATAAATAAAATTTAAAATATAAGAATATATTTTAATTATTTTTAAAAATATGATTGAACCATGTCGACATGTGGTTGCAGGTGAACTCATGGAGGTTGTTGGTTAGAGCTTGCCGAAAGGTAGTTGAGACTTTCTGTTGTTTTTTTCCACCTGCCCTGCGTGTGTTTCTCTTTTCACTTAAAAGCTTTTCAGGTCAGGTCTCTCTATGCTTTAAATGATTAAACCGTTTCAGACATCATTTTACCAATATTTAATAAAGTTAGTTAATTATTTTAATTTTAATTTTAAATAAGATCGATACAGTTGAAGGTGCAGGAACCCAGCCACGTATCCGACGCTGGAACTTCATTATCACGGCAATGGTCGGTGGTTGGATGTGATGTCCAGGTAATGTTAGTACCGATTCTTATTTTTTATGGGATGTTTTGTTTCCTTCTACGGTACCCTCCAACTTCTTTGGCATTACCACGAAACTTCCACTTTCTCTCACGTCAAGGCTGTTTTAGACTTTTCACACTTCTTTTTACAAGATTTTAGATTTGAAAAAGGTCGCAACTGTTACTTTTATCATCATCGACTTGTCAATTTTTTTGGATTTCCGGTTCAAGTTCAATTCCCGAGTTCTATCAGCTAACTAACATATAGTCCGACAGCTCTATCGGCTCTTCTCTGTCAATTATAATATTTTTATTATATTTTATTAAATTTTATCTATATATTTACATAAATTTCATATAAATATATAAATGAAATTTAATAAAATAAGGTTATAATAGAAGATTTGATGGGTCTAAGAGCCCTATTTCAATGGAACAATACTGTTTACACCGAAAAATAGGTTCGACCCATTTTTACTGTTTTAGGCCAAAAATCTGAAGCCCAAAGGAAAGCCCATGGTTCAAAGTCCAGACACTAGCCTTGGCCCATCAGATTTCAGTGTCCAGCAGAGAAGGACGTATTAGAGTTGGAGTTGAATTGGGAGTCTAGGAGTCCAAGTTTAAAGAGGA
>JANQAP020000120.1:150755-186117 GCA_026874005.2 Erythroxylum coriaceum
CAGTCTTTTCTGTTTTGTCCATCACAACCAAACACCTTACTGTCTCTAATTTTTGTTCTGTTCCGTCTCCAAATTTCCGTCTCGTTCCGTCTCTGCACCCAAGAGACAGTAACCAAACGCAGCGTAAAAACAAGGAAAGAGAAGAGACTCGAATGAATAGAAAGATTTCCAGAATTTGAATTTTACCCACCGTCGGGTTGACTTTCCTCGGAACGTAATACAAACAGATATTGTTTATTGAACTTAGAAAAGGGGAAATCCTACAGTATCACTTATTGAAAATCAAAAAATGCAACTAGAAAATAAAGCACATATACAATACTTGCTTTAATGCCCGGTAAAAGAACGGGTTTTAATTAGAGAAATCCAAAGAACACCATATCAATAAAGTTGGCGACGACTATTTCAATCAGTCTAAGATTAATTTAATACACTGTTCTTGAAAATCCATTAAAAAAGAACACGAAAACAAAGTCCAAAATGTTGGGCAGGGCAGGCTCACCGCTCGCAACTCCTGCTGGCCTGCCCTAGTAACTTATTACCTAGCTAGCTAAAAAGCGGTAATGGAATCATTTCCTCGTTCCAGGGTCTTATGATGAAAAAAAAAAGTAATTACCCCTAGTTATCAACGACTTCAATGAGAGTAGGCTCATAATCACTAGGAGCCTCAAATCCATGAAGATTCATCACAGTTGCAGCCACATTGGCAAGTCCACCCGTAGGAACATCACTACGGAACCGAACGCCACGGGCCAGTCCTGGACCTCCAATCGCTATTGGCACCTATACGCAGAAAAAAAAATATTGAGGCAATGGACCCAATTATGAAAATTTGTATGATGAAAAGCCTGTTGTTAATAACACACTGTCCAGCCACTTACTGGTTGAAGAGTGTGAGACGTGAGGATCTGAATGTTGCCATTTTTATCGAGAAGGGGTTGGCCAGATTTGTTCCTCTTCACCATGTCCTCCGCATTGCCATGGTCCGCGGTAACAACATATATTCCACCAACTTTCTCTATTGCTTCAATTATCATCTGCAGTCACATTTACTTCCCATTCAGTAACAAGGAAGTCAAAAAATGGGTCTTTCCTTCCCGGTATTAACCAACTACTTCCACCAAACAACTACGTCCATACTACTCGACCCTAATGTAAAAATCAAACAATGAAATACCACACGCAACACTCAATGCACACATTAAATGTAAATCATAAATTGCCAAATGTCAAAATCAGCACCACCCTGCTTATGACCTGAAACTTCAAGTTGTGAAATTAGATGGGTTCATAGAAGCTCAAGAGACCAAAACGATGAGTATATACATATCATATGTTAGCCATGGAGGTTCCGGTCCAATGGTTGGACCGAAACCATTACTGGTTTATCATAGGAGGAAGAAATAGAACACTGACGTGGAGAGAGAATGAATGATGAGCTGGAGAGTGAGGCATGCATGCTTAACCATTAGGGGGAGAATAAGGGAATGATTGTGTAGGGTGTACGGGGTACTCTAGGTGAGGAATATAAGTTAGTTAGGAATGATGTAAAGGGGATCGACTTTATTTTATTTCAATACGTTGTACGGCCTTTTGGCTGGGGAGCTATTGCTCTACATAGTCTTATCAATACAATTGTCTATTTTCGGGAATTTCCTATCCTTACTCTATCAATTGGTGCGGTGAGCATGGAACCTCATGACCAACACCAGAATGGAGAATAGGTTGGAAGTGGTAGAGAGGAGTTTGAGAGCGATGGAGCAAAGATTATCAGGGCTTGATGGAGAAATAAGTGAGATTAAATCGATGCTAGTTGCTGCGTTTAAAGGAAAGGCAACAGAAGAAGCATTAGGTGGGCAGTCGTCGATGACAGAGGGAGGCTCCGCAAATACCCCTGTGCCTGGGAGGACATCGGCGCAGGTAGTGACTCTTGACGATGTGCAGATAGCAGCCAAACGTATAGAGCTGCCGAACTTCAATGGTGTAGACCCCATGAGTTGGGTCCGACGTGCAGAGCAGTATTTTCAGGTGCAAAAGACCCCTGAAGAGAAGAAGGTCACGCTGGCTTTAGTGTGCATGGAGGGTCATGCTCTCCACTTGATAAGTTGGCTACAAGATCGGAAGCCCCTAATGACCTGGGAAGATGTAAAAAAAGAGGTGCTCACTAGGTTCGAGGGTGCACTAGCAACTAACCCTTTTGAAGCTTTAGCAGCTGTTCGTCAAAATGGGATAGTGGATGAATTTATCCAGGACTTCGTTGCCAAGGCAGTGCAAGTTAGGGGATGTTCAGAAGAATTTTTTATCGGTCAGTTTTTGAATGGGCTAAAGGAGGAGATTAGGGCACGGATTCACTCTCATGGGGCTGTGGATCTCTATCGGACAATGAACTTAGCCAGAGAAATCGAACATGAACAGGAGATTTTGAGCAGGAAGAAGTTTGCGCAGCCGTATTCTCATAGAGAGGGCTTTGGATTAGGTGTTAAAGCTGGGTCAATAATTGGGGTCAAAGGGCCTCAGACTACTTTTCAGGTTACTGATGGAAGGAAGAGTGGGTTTGGAGCTGGGGTTACTCACTCAAGTGCTGGACCGGCCCAATCTTGGAGTAACTTGAAGGGTACAACCGGACCTGCTCAGTCTGGAGGAAGCAGCACTGGGGTCAAGTGCTCATGCGGGTTCAGCCTTGTCCAGAGGAGTCCGAAAATACACCCAGAAGGAGTTTCAAGATCTTAGGGCAAGAGGGCTTTGCTATCGTTGTCTTCAACCCTATCATGCCCTTCACCAGTGTCAAGGAACATCACTGCATACGGTGATCTTGGCTGATGGAGATATGTCGGAGGAAGGGGCAGAGGGTGCGTCGCCAAAAATGGAGCCGCAAGAAGTACCCGAGAAGGAACTTCCGAGAGACCAGCAATATACGAATCTGGAACTCCCTTATTTTGCTCTTGGAGGGTGCGGTGGTAACCAAACAATGAAGTTACGAGGAATAGTTTGTGGGGTAGAAGTTATTATTATGGTAGATAGTGGGGCGAGCCACTGTTTCGTTACCAAAGGGGCAGCGGAGAAGATGAAACTCAAGGTCGAACCAACATTGCAGACTGTGGTGCGACTGGGAGATGGGCGACGAGAAGAGACCCAGGGTATTTGCCGAAATGTTCCGGTGGAGATTGGGGGTGCTAAGTTTAAGGTCGACTGTTTTGTGTTTCCTTTAGGTGGTGTCGACCTCATTTTGGAAATTTCGTGGCTACAACAGTTGGGGGATGTTAAGGCAAATTGGAGCCGAATGTTTATGGAGTTTCAGTTTAGTGGGAGAACAATTAAAGTTGATGGAGACCCTTCTCTTGTTAATACCCCGGCATCGACTCGGTTTTTGCAGAAATCAAGTCAAACTAGTTGCGGCATGGTGCTTTGGCAAGCTTCATTGATAGAGTTAAGCTCGACTGAAGGAGAACATTCAGAAGAACAGGATATAGACCTTCAACAGTTGCTACAAAAGTTTGCAAATCTATTTAAAGAGCCTTCAGGGCTACCTCCAAATCGCGGCATTGACCACAATATACCCTTACAGCAGGGGGTTACTGCTGTGAGTGTGAAGCCTTATCGCTACGGTCATACACAAAAGGATGAAATAGAACAAGTGTTCGATATGCTGGCAACTGGAATAATTCAACCAAGTTTTGGGCCATTTTCTAGTCCCGTTCTTCTAGTGAGGAAGAAAGACGGAGGGTGGCGATTCTGTGTTAACTATCAGGAGCTGAACAAAGTAACTGTGGCGGATAAGTATCCGATTCCGGTGATACAGGAGCTATTGGATGAATTACATGGCGCTAGGTTCTATTCTAAGGTCGATTTACGATCTGGATACCACCAGATCAGAGTTCGGGCTGAAGATATTCCTAAGACAGCCTTTAGGACTCATTCCGGTCATTACGAATTCAAAGTGATGCCCTTTGGGTTAAAAAACGCCCCAGCTACGTTTCAAGCGACAATGAACGAGCTTTTCTGACCATATTTGCGACGGTACGTACTGGTGTTCTTTGACGACATCCTTATTTATAGTAAGGATTGGAATGAACATATGAGTCACTTGTTGGTTGTTTTGGGGATATTGGAGGAACAACAGTTTGCTGTGAATGAGAAGAAAAGTCAATTTGGGCAAATCAAGATTGAGTATTTGGGGCACATAATCTCATTTGGTGGTGTATCTATGGATCCGACTAAGGTGGCAAGTATACTAACATGGCCGCAACCTAGATCGATTAAAGGGGTGAGGGCTTTCCTTGGCTTAATAGGATATTATAGAAGGTTTATACAAAATTACGGGTACATAGCACGTCCACTAATCGAGTTATTGAAAAAGGAGTCTTCGCAGAAGTTTTTGTGGACAGCAGAGGCGCAAGCAGCCTTTACCGCACTTCAGCAGGCTTTGACCATTGCACCTACACTAGCTATGCAAGATTTTCACCAACCTTTTGTTGTAGAATGTGACGCATCCGGGGGAGGAGTAGGAGCAATTTTAATGCAAGGGGGACTACCAATTGCTTTTTATAGCAAGAGTTTGGCGCCACGAAATTTAGCTAAACCAGCTTATGAGAAGGAGTTAATGGCTCTTGTGATGGCCATCCGTCATTGGCGACCATATTAGTAGGGGGAAAATTTACGGTGCGCACCGACCATTGTAGCTTAAAGCATTTACTTCAACAGCAAATCACTACTCCGGCCCAACAAAATTGGGTGGCGAAACTTATTGGGTATGAGTTTGACATAGAATACAAGCCGAGAATATTGAACAAGGCTGCGGACTCTCTGTCAAGACAACAAGAAGATGTAGAGCTGTCCGCAATTTCTTTACCTTGTTGGACTCGATGGGCAGACCTCGACAAAGAGATGGCGGCAGATGATACTTATCAGAAACTCAAAATGAGGATTATTGACTGCCCTACTGAATTCAAGAAATACAAGATTGTGAATGGCAGAATATTTTTTAATGGGAAACTATTCTTACCTGCTACTTCTTGGATTCCTAAGCTAATTCAAGAGTTTCACTGCACATCGCAAGCAGGACATTCAGGAGCTTATAGAACTTACCAAAGAGTGGCAGCCAATGTTCATTGGGTGGGGATGATGAAACAAATTCAGAAGTTTGTGGCTGATTGTCAAACATGCCAACGTAACAAATACGACACTCAAGCTCTAGCTGGGTTACTGCAACTTTTACCCACACCGAATCGAGTATGGGAAGATCTGCCCATGGACTTCATCACTGGTATGCCTCGTTCTCATGGAATTGATTGTGTTTTGGTAGTTGTGGACCGTTTAAGCAAGTATGGTCATTTCATTAGTCTTCGACATCCGTTTACTGCACGGTCAGTGGCTGAAGTGTTTTCTAAGGAGATTGTGAGGCTTCATGGAGTACCACACTCTATCGTTAGTGACCGGGACCCTTTATTTATGAGTAATTTCTGGTTGGAATTTTTCAAAGGATGGGGTACCCAGTTGAAAATGAGCACTGCCTACCATCTGGAAACGGATGGCAAACGAAAATCTTAAATAGATGTTTGGAAACATATTTACGATGTTTCTCTTCTGAACAACCTAGAGCTTGGAGTTGTTGGTTGCACTGGGCCGAGTATTGGTACAACACCAACTTTCACAGCGCTACTCAAACAACTCCTTTTGAACTAGTCTATGGTCGGAAACCACCCACTCTTGTTCAGTATTTGCCTGGGGAGTTTAAGATTGCTGCAGTGGCAGCTGAACATCAGGACCGAAATGAAATATTGCGGCAGTTACGCTATAATCTGCTCAAAGCGCAGCAGAGGATGACCAAGCAAGCCAATAAACACCGTCGACATGTTGAGTTCCATGTGGACGATTGGGTCTACTTGAAGATTCGACCACATAGACAGACCTCACTTGCACAGCGAGTGTATCACAAACTAACTCCTCGTTATTACGGGCCATTCAAGGTGCTGCAGGAAATAAGTCCTGTGGTGTACAAATTAGCCTTGCCACAGAGTTCAAAGGTTCATCTCACTTTTCATATTTCTCAACTGAAGAAGGCAGCAGGAGACCATCACGTTTCAGGTGAGCTTCCTCCTAATTTGGTTGCTGAACAGCCAAGTTTCATTCCAGAGCAAATTCTTCAAACCAGGTCCTTCGACCCTCCTGCCACTCCTTGTCATCATCTTTTGGTTAAATGGGCTGCCAAAGGACCTGATGAAGCTACCTGGATCAGCTGTTCTGATTTTCGGGGCCAATTTCCTGAATCAGACCTTGTGGACAAGGTCTGTTTCCAGAGAGGGAGTACTGTTAGCCATGGAGGTTCCGGTCCAATGGTTGGACTGAAACCATTACTGGTTTATCATAGGAGGAAGAAACAGAACGCTAAGGTGGAGAGAGAATGAATGATGAGCTGGAGAGTGAGGCATGCATGCTTAACCGTTAGGGGGAGAATAAGGGAATGATTGTGTAGGGTGTACGGAGTACTCTAGGTGGGGAATATAAGTTAGTTAGGAATGATGTAGATGGAATCGTCTTTATTTTACTTCAGTACGTTGTACGGCCTTTTGGCTGGAGAGCTATTGCTCTACGTAGTCTTATCAATACAATTGTCTATTTTTTGGAATTCCCTATCCTTACTCTATCATCATACCTTGACAGCTTCATCAGCAGCCTTGCATGCCACGACTGTAGCTTCAATATCTCCTGTATGTCCCACCATGTCACTATTTGGTAGGTTCACACGTACCTAAGCAAACAGGAAACCATAGGTTATCTCCACTTCCATATGAGCTGTAATTATACATTAATTACTAACGTGCATCAATCACCTGGTGGAATTTTCCACTAAGAATGTTGTCCCTCGCCTTTTCTGCAATCTCCAATGCCTTCATCTTTGGTTGGACATTGAAAGTAATTCCAATATCGCTGGGAATTTCTACGTACTCCTCCATTTCAGGGTTGAAATAGCCAGAACGATTACCATTCCAGAAGAAAGTAACATGACCAAATTTAACAGTCTCACTGTTGAAAAAGATGATTGTAAGATTATAAACCAAGAGAAATAAGGTCCACGGAATAAAGTGAAATGGGAAATTTGGACTTTGCCACCATCCATACTAAGAGACAATTGCATCATTAAAGGCGAATAATAAGCACATTTACCTAGTCAACCTGCCATTTCAAAATAATAAGATCCCCTTGCCTAATGCATCAACAAGCACTATTCAGTGTTGCATTGGGAAGTATTGAAATGAAAACAGGAAGGACCCCTAGAACTTAGCTTAACTCTTCAAGATCATACACTCCAACCCAGTTGAACCCCTAAAAGATCTTTAATGTTTCTTTGAAGTCAACCCTAGTTCAACTCCATTCAACCATACAACAATTGCCATGCTTGAGAAGACCAGGGCTGAGTCTAAAACAGTGGTATGGCTTCACAACCAGATCTTGGAAGCTGGGATTAGGAAAAACAATAGCTTCGGAAATATAAGCAGGAACATAAACTACAACCACACCGAGATCTTTTAAGAATAAATGCACCAAGAAGACATTTGTCAACCCAAAGAGTTGAAAAGCCCTAATTCTGCCTGTGATCCCAACAACAAAGTACAGCTAGACAAGGGCAATCGATAAGATCCCACTGTTTTTAAGAACAAAATGGCCATCAATGGCATGCAGGAGCCTCTAAAACAAGATATAAATGAAGCAAACTCACCTGCAAGCAAATGTACGGACACCATTGTGGACTAAATATTCACCAGATGTTCTTTCAATCTCTGGAGGAGACACAAGGTAATGGCTTGGAAGCTTCAATTCACCATCATACTGAAGCATTCCTGCATAACGGATTTTAGGGAACCTAACACGATCAAATTTGTCAAAATTCTCATATTCAAGTGCCTTGGCAAGCATAACCATCCGATCTGCACGGAAGTTAAATGTGACAACAGCATCACCATCCACAATTGGACCCACGGGCTTGCCACTATCATCAACAATGACAAAAGGAGGTAAGTACTGATCATTGGCCTTGGGAACTTCCCTTAGTTTCTTGACAGCCTCAACAGCATTTTTAAACTTATGTGGAGCTTCACCAAGAACCTGAGCATCCCACCCTCTTTTCACAACATCCCAGTCATTCTGTAAAAGATTCATGGGAGCTCATAAGCAAGCAGGTATGAAATTAAATTTATTACCCTACCAGAAAAACCAAGCCGTGTTATATCTTGTTTAGAAGACTGCAAAGAGTGCCAACAGGCTCATTATGAATTGTCAACGTTTGAAATGGAATAGTCACCCATTTCATCTCAAAGAGATCGGCAACAGGTAAGCACAGAAATTCCAATCCAGGAAGTACAGAAGCCCCATTAGAATACTTGACATTTGCCGTTCTCAAACCAGCAATATACCGAATACTTATGCTCGTTAGAGACTAATACAGTATCCACCAATCCTCAACATAGAGAAACAATGCCAGAATAATTTGTCAGCAGGAACAATAATAAGCAATGCTTCCCATACATCCAGGGATTCTGCCATAAATTGCACTTCATTTCAACAATGACAAGAAAAGGAAACAAGTACCAGGAACTAGTTCCATTTGCAAGAAGTTGATGCTTGAAAAACATAATCCCAGAAGATATACAAAGCAATTAGGCCAATAATATGATAGCAAGCCTTTTAATACCTCGTATCGGTCCATGGTAACATACATGCGACCTCCACCTGATGCAATCTGTGCATCAACACCTTTTTCACGTAATTTTGCCAGGTCATTCTCCAGAATCTGCACAAATCCTACACTAGAACCATCCAACACATCACGTCCATCGGTGAGAATGTGAACACGAATTCTTTTAGCACCTCGTTCACCAGCACCTTTTATCAACAGCTGCACAAAGAAGATAAGAGAGAAGTAAGAATACATTTGGGAAGGAAGTTCTGACTGAAAACAGCAAATCATGAATCAGGAAGTCACCTGCAATTGATCAAGTCTGGAATGCACTCCACCATCACTCAACAAGCCAATCAGGTGCAAAGTTCCAGTTTCAAAACATTCCTTTATGTACTTAAATCCCTCCCCATCATAGATTTTTCCGGAGGCAAGAGCAAGATCAACAAGCTTTGCCCTGCACTTAGAAGCAAAGGGTTGTTAAGTTCAAAGCTTAAATAAGGATATTACAGGATTAAAGGCAAAATGGAAAAGAAATTACAACATAACATAAAAGCAATCCTTCAAAATTTTGATGTTGTTGAGAATGTCAATAGTAGAGTCAAGGTGAATGATTCTTCAAAATCAGAAAGTAAAGAACAGCTCGAGGATCTTTTTTGATTAAGAACGGCATAGCATAAATATTATGTCAATCATTCTATAGATTATAAAAAAATTGTCAATAAACAACTTTAGAGTGAAACTTTAGCCATCCCTGCACAACAATTACCAATACGTAGCAGCTACCACAAAAAGTATGTAAAGATATTAACAACGTTTTAAAGACATGCAATGTTTTAAATACATAAATCATGCTTTAAATTATATACGGCAACTATGTAAATTGATAGGAACCACAATGTTGTGGTTCACCACTGAACAATTTAAGAATGCATAAATAAAAATATTAGTGATGATTTTCCACCAGAAATCAATAAGAAACAGTAATGATCACAAAGTTTGGTAGCATGAGAGAATCCAAAATAGCAAATCATAGGCATAAGAGAGATGACCCTTGAGCATAAATGCGTCCAGCACCAAGAGCATTGTGACCAACTTCACTATTGCCCATGTCATCTTCAGTTGGAAGCCCGACAGCAGTGCCATGAGCCTTAATCAACCTCCATTTCTCAGGGGCACCCTGTAAGGGAATAAGCAGAAACAAGACCAAGTCCGTCAAACTATAAAAGAATGTCTGCAACATCAACAAAAAGATTTGAATTTGTCACCCAGCCATGCATAACATCTCTGGATCTAGAACTGTAATCACTGAGATCTCTATAGCAGCATAGCCATATTACATAAAGTTGGAGTAACATCTATATCTGCAGACTTCTTTAGCCCTTATAATATAACCAGGTGAAATATTGGATCAAGTGTCATGTTAATGTAAAGAAATGTCATAGCATACAACAATTTCTATGAAGAAAAAGCGTCGGGAATTAAAATAGACAATCAGCTAGACAAAACGGATGCATCAGTCCAGATGCCACCAAACTCCATGTGGAATGATAGATCCGGTAATGGAAATAATAGGAAAATAAGATAAAATAAATCGAGCACGTAAAAGAATCAGGAGATTACCTTTTTGAAGGAATCCATGGTAGGGGTATCGGCTACATGTATGCAGTTGTAGCGATCGGGGTTAGCCTCGCCCCAGCCATCCAATACAATCATTGCTATGGTTTTCCCCTTTGGAAGCTTTGGATGATCAGCCAACTTCCAGTTTGTTCCAGAGCTCCTCATGTCTCTCTAGTTTGAAAAAAGGAAACAATAAAGCAGGGGAATGAATAATGGAAGAGAAAAAGATGATCTAAAAAGAGTACCTGAGGATTAAATAGCTACGGTAGAGACTGACGTGACAGAAACCAAAACCGTTTATACAAATCTTGGAGCAGTTGATCTCGCAGTCGGACCCAACCCAACCCACAGAAACAGAAAGACAAGTGTGTGTTGCTTCTGTTTTTGTTTATATTTATATATATATATCTTAAAGAGAGAAAAAGGGTAACTGGTAAGAGCCCGTGCGATGGGGTAGGTTTAGTTAAAAAGGTGAAACCAGAGGAAGAGGGTAGGTGGGCTTTGGGACATGCGAGAGAGGCGATGGTTTTAAGGTGAGCCCAGAGACAGCTGGAGTTGGGACAAGACAAACCCACCCTATATTCTCACAAAAATGTGATTGACATTTATTTCAAAGAGAGATATTCTAGAATATATAACTCTTCCCGACTTTTCCTCAATACATCTAGAAAACTGAAAAAGTATTACGAAAACTAAGGAACATAGTTCCAGTGAATTCCATACAACACTCGACCAAACTAAAGCATTTATTCAACTTACTTTCGTGACCCAAGAGGGCATGCGCGATTCTCGACTTTTCATAAATAGTATGGCATCAGAGATGCATGTACAGTAAGTCAAGCTCTCTTTATTTGAAAACTGGTGCTTCACAAAAACATCATTATTTGACTCTTCTAACCAGAAATAAAGTATGATCTCTCAAGAATGGTTGTTTCCATTGTGATTTGTTTTCTATCCAAGGACCTACTTAATTAATCCCCAACATTAAGCTTTCGTATGCCTCATCGGTGATCAGGGAGAGAGAGTAATATGCCTAGCTATCTACTGAGGTTTCGTTTCGTACAAAAATTTTTATGCGTATCCATGTATTTGATCAAGATTAGAATAATACAGCAGCAATATGCATGCCATCACAGCCGACCATGCATATTATAACAAAATGTAATAGTCATAACAATAAATATAAACGTTTGTAGGGCAAATGACTATTACAAAGATACGATAAAAGGACGAGTGTTACTTGAACATTGCCGTCATTGAAACTATTTTAATCGGACATTGGATCCATTGAACTTGTGAACATAGAGGAGTATGAATTTTTTTTTCTTTTTGTTGGTGATTCAACTTCAACGCATTTACATTTTGACATACATAACTAACTAACATATATATTTATACATTATTTTCCATCGGCAGATCTGAAGCTAATTAGCTTGATCTTTTATTTAAAAAGTAAAAGAATGTACAAGCTCCAAATGTTCTAGGGGAAGTTGAAAAAAAGAAAGGGAAAGACTGGGGGATGGATGGACGTCGGAAAAAAGAGTCTGGGCGGCTTGAATTTCAACATTCCGATTAAGTAATCAGCTAAATCCACCTCACTTGGGTTGATGACCTGTACTATTAAGTTTGTATCCGAAGCTACGCAAAGGAGCTAGCGTCTAGAAGAACCAAACATCTGATCAAGGAGGATGACCATAGCCATGGCAATAGAAGCATCGAAGTCTCGGAGTGGAAGTACGATGAGACGGAATACATCTATACCAAAAGCCACACCCCCTACAGCTGCCTCCTTCTGCTTTATCTCAGCCACCGCCCTCCGCATCTTCCCGTCATTATCATATATGACGCAGCATCGTTGTGCGTACGATCCCTCTATCTCATATATCAATTTGTTGTTGTTGATGCTATTGTTACAACTGTTTTCACCTGCGCTCACATGTGCCAGACTCTTGGGCTTCAGAATGTTGCTACGCTTCCTCGCACAATACCTGGGATTATCGATTGATTCACCCTCGTAAACCAGCCAGCTTTCGCTCAGTCCCAACCTCTGATAACATTTATATCCATCAGAAGCAGCATATTCTATTTTGCTTATAAGAAACAATCATCGTATACGTTGCTTTAAACACATTTTTATATACCTTGCGACGGATGGTGAGAAGAGGCCTGCCAGAAGCATCCATAAGGACGATCTCGCTTGAGGCTGCCATGTAATTGTCAACCCTGAAGACAAGGTTACCATTGCCATCAAACACCGTAAATCCCTTGCAGTTGAAGAGCAAAGATTTCTTCCACACCGTCAGAACGACTGACTCAGAAGAAGACTTGGGATTGGGAGGATTACTACTGGGTGCCGGCGAGGAGACCACGTTTGGGTGTATCCTTGCCATTATTCCTATTGCTGCCGGATGAATCCCACGATGATGATCAATAACAGGTTCCAGACTTAAATAATTAGATAATATAATAACTAGAGTTTCAGTATTGTGTGAGCTGAGGAGAAAGACTGATCAAAACACGGAGTATATTAGATAGATAGATGGATAGATCTCTTGCTTCATGCACGACCATTCAATTAAAAGATTATACGAATATATATATATATATACAGAGATGTAAGAAGGAGAATATAAGGGTGGGTTGGTGGAGTGGGCGGGTGCCTATCCAAGTCAAGACACGGATCAAAAAGGAAAATGAAGATTTTTCATTTTAAAAAAGCTGTGGGCGAGGAGGTGCTTCAGAGAATCAAGGAAAAGGATGGCGACCGCAGACTTCAGGGTAATTGATGGAGGTCCCGTCCCGTCCCGTCCCTTGCATCTATGTTATATATATCAACTATCATAGTACCAATTAAAAACTGCCACCCTCTGATGTGTCTTTACTTCAAAGCGACAAAATATAACTTGCAATGATTATAATATTAAAGTCAAGATTGATTATCAAGAAAACGAAAAGCTAAAGGGTGCACTTACGGATTGGACAAGGTCCATCAAACAATTTATTTAATATATACCAATAATCTTGTGGCTCAGAATTAAATCGCGGTGCTTCTCAAGAGATATTTATCTTTCTATATGAACACGCATTCAGATTTTTGTAATTCATTATGATTGATTTTTTCCCAATTGGCCGGTGAGTTTGTGCGACTCTCGTTGTTTGCTTTTGGGATCATTCTATCCACTCTGCGTGCAAGGCTGACCTCTGAATTCTTTACTCTCTATCGTTAGAGTGTAGCTTTTATACGTTATTATTTAGTGTGTATATATATATATAGCTAGCCAACACAAAAGCACCTGAATAGATTCCGAATGTAGTATAGAACAATCAAGAACGCAACCTATTCTCAATTTAATTCAAGTCGCCTAATCTAATAACGAAAAAGGAAATGGAAAAAATGATTTTGTACATTTCAGAGGATAAACATTCCAATATATGGTTTTATGTTTGTGCATTAGCTGGGTACAAACAAATACATAAACTTAGCCCATAACACAAAGAAGAATACAACGATAAGACTAGAGAATAATCTGTTAAACTAATGACAATACATGTCGGTGGTGGTGAATTACCCGTGACCAAGGCATATATATAGGTTACTGAAACTGAACGAGAACCAGATCCTTTCGCACAAATACTACTGCGTGTGAAAAAAGGATTAAGGAATCCAAATACATTACGTGTTGATGTTGACGATGACAAGCACGCATCTAGAACAAAGGTTTGTGGTTGGTAATGGTGGAAAATTTCTTTTTTTTTTTTAAAAGCTCGAATTGTAATTGTATATCCATATTAATAAGAAACCAGCTTTCTGTTTTAGTATCGGTATTGGGCTTTCAGCCCTCCAAGTTCTCACCTAAATATAACGCGGCTTTTACGTCCAATCCAGTGCGTACAATAATTGACAAATGAAAATATCCAATTCATTAGCCATTGACTCCTCACCACTCAAAATTCTCTACAAAATAATTTTTAGGCTGTCTTTTTCACCCTTTCCTCTCTTTAAACTCTACTCAATCACACACCCAACCAATTGCATGTCAACATGAAAATAAAGCTGCTGCAACTGCTTATGTTAGTGTTCTTAAGCTTAATCCATTGTCTGGGTAAGTTGGATGTTGTGTTACTGGAAAACCATATATAATATGTACTATATATAGATGTTTATTATGATATGCTTTCTTTGCAGTGAACGTTGGGGCATCAGGCCAAGACTTGTTCCAGCCAGCCGGTGATGAAATTGAGTACCGGTTAACTACGGAAAGCACACCTTTCCAACTCTGCCTGGCATGCAAGTGTTGTTCCACGAGTAATACCAGTTCCTGTGTCACCATGCCTTGCTGCTTTGCCATTGACTGTCAACTCCCTAACAAGCCTTACGGGGTTTGTGCTTTTGTTCCCAAGACCTGTAACTGTACCTCTTGTGCCGTCTAAGCCATACCGCAATTTCGTTCACCCTATAGCTTCGTCTTCGTGTACTAAAAATCAAAAGTAATGATTTGTTTAAATATATAAGGAGCAGCTTGTGCTTTTGGTGACTCAGAGAATCCGATTCAGGGCCACTATAACAATTCATTGGCTGGCTAAGCCGCTAAGGCTCGTAGATATATGAAAATACTTGTTAATTATGGGCAAATAACGAACTTAAGCAATCTTATTGGACTGTCCTTAACAATATTAACTGAGTCTGAATGATTAAACAATAACTATTCAGTAATTTGAATAAACTTACCACATCGAATCATCCTGATTGACTTTTATCGAGCAAATAAAATTAAGAAAAACCAATAAATGTTACCTTGAGTTCAGGGATATCTCCTGAATTTTCTCTAACATGCGAAATGTAGAAGAAGGGATTCGAAAATGCGCATAAAAGGAGGGCATTGGCAAAGTATATTCTACGTCTCGGATGGGTCGGGTATATGAGTGTGTGTAACGTAATGGGGTCGGGTCATCCCAATTTCATTTATTATTTTCCTTAAAAAACAAAGAAGAAAAAAGAAAACAGTTGCATTGACGCCATTGTTGCTAAAGCTGATTTGCAGTTAATCATTTTCTATAATCGGATCTACCGGAAAGGAAAGGCAATCACAGCACCAAAGCATCGCCGGGGAGATTTACAACATATATAAAAGTGTTTTGTGCGGTGGTTGGTGTTGAAAATGGCATCAACGGAGGGATTGGTGCCCATAACCAGGAGCTTCTTGGCTTCTTATTACGACAAACACCCTTTCCAGCCTCTCTCTGACGACGTCTCTCGTCTTTCCTCTCAGATTCGCTCCATCGCCTTCGATTTGCTTAACCACTCTCCTCCTATCTCTCCAGGTCTTTTATTTTATTTGATTGCAACTGCTACTACGCTAATGCCAACACCTATTTTGATTTTATCCTTTAGATACTCAACGTTTTTATCGTTTAGATGAAAGGTTGTTGGTAGAAGAAGCGGAGCGGGATCCTCCTCATAAAATAGACGAGAATATGTGGAAAAATCGTGAACAAATTGAAGAAATCTTATATTTGCTTCAACAATCCAACTGGCCCTCACCAGTAAGCTAATCTGTTTCCCAAATGAATTTCCACAGCTTTTTTCTTTGGTGAAATCACTGCATTTTATACTCTATTTCATGTCTCCTTTTGGTTGATTTGTTCATTCCACATTTTCATCTAAACATTGCAGCTTCAGCAGCCGTCGACTTCTGATTGTGCCCAACTTGCCACTGTTTTTACCAGTCTCAGAGACAAGTTTCAGAGCTTGTTGATGACACTGGAGTCTTTCCAATCTAAAAATTCGGATCGTGTATTCAATACAGGTTTATTCTCTACATCTGTCACCCTTGTGGCATCATTTTTCTCAATTAGAATGCCTTCACCACATTTGTTGCCTATGAAAAAAAAAGGTCCTATATTATTGTTCATTCTCTCTACGACCATTTTGTTACGCTTCAATATCTTTTGAGCAAGTTAAATGCGGAGAAGAGAGAGAGAGAGAGAGAGTAGGCAATGTCCAAGGGTTTATGTTGACTCTGTCAGTGTATGGATGATGTTGATGTACAGTTCCATGAGATTGAAGGGTAGAATAGATATAAAATCTTTGAAAAAGACCTTTCTTCATAAGAAAGAAAAGACTTACTATCTTTGGGATCTGATGCTACACCGCTGCTCAATACTTTAGGGGATCGACTCTCTTACATAAGGCGATTCCTAACTTTTATCTCATATTATGACATTTTCTCTCATATTATGACATAAGTAAGCAGTTTTTTTATTGTATCGGCCAAAAATCTCGCTAATTGATCTTTACGGGGCTTCCTCTATCAATCAGTTAGGTTTTTACCTCCTGTCACCATGGTGATAACACAGTTAACTAATGTATCTGTTCAAATGTGCTGTTAGTTATGACATACATGCCTCAAGATTTCCGAGGGACACTCATTAGACAACAAAAAGAACGGTCAGAGAGGAATAAGCAAGCAGAAGTTGATGCTTTGGTGAGTTCAGGGGGGAGCATACGAGATCGATATGCTCTATTATGGAGACAACAGATGGATAGGTGAGATATCTTGTTTTAATTGCTGAGTATGAAATAGGTTGTATTTCTCTAATAAGTTTGGAAATTGATGTCATCTCAGGAGGAGACAGTTGGCTCAGCTCGGTTCTGCAACAGGTGTATACAAAACTCTTGTGAAGTACCTGGTTGGAGTTCCACAGGTATGATCTTTTTCGCTCCCTTTCATTGCTTTCTTGAGAACTAAGACATAGCAGCTTGCATCCATACCTTTCCTTTTTCCTTTATTTCCGCTGACTGCCTCTTTAGGCCCCTCATAACTTCATTTGCCCTTCCAAAATGGTTTTGTTTGATGGAATGTTTCATGTTGTTGTGTGATACCTGCATTCAAAATAATTCAATTACTATTATGTTGCTTGATCTGATACGAACGGAGTTCATAAGTTTGTTTAATTTATGTTGATTCTACCAATGCACACTCTTATGAATGCGTACGTTGATCCATGCGTATTATTGTGTGTGGTTTCATTTCTCTCTTTGTTTTTCTTTCATGCAGGTTTTACTAGATTTTGTGCGCCAAATAAACGATGATGATGGGTAAGCTGTTAGTGTTCATGGCGTCATACTATCTTTTGTTACCATGTACATTGGCAATATGGTTCTGGATGTCAATAGTTCCCAACTCGCTCTAGTGATTAATTGGAATTCCTATGTTCAATCTTTAACTTGTAGACCCATGGAAGAGCAGAGACAACGTTATGGACCACCTTTGTATAGCCTGACGGGGATGGTGCTTGTGATTCGGCTGCTTCTTTCACTCTCATGGAGGAGGTTTGAGGCTAGTAATATGTGAGCAAAATTTATGGGAAATAAAACTCCATGGTACTTTACTATGAACTTTTGGGTCTTAATGTACTTTCTGCTTTTATTTGGGCAGAAATGGGCATAATGTTACTGTATTGGAACAAGCAGTTGATGTGTACAAGCATGAGTTTGAAAGATTCATAGCCTTCATTAGGTACTATTCCATGGCCTTTATTCATTATTTCTTTGATGATACAAGAGCGGTCAGAAGATTACCTTTATTTTCTTTTATTTCGGAATTGGGAATGGGAGGTTAGTTGCTTGTTCAATCTAGAAGTGCTATCAGTTTGGAAACTATTAAGGACTACTGGGAGCAGACGTAGAAATTATCCAGTAAACAGTTAATCTCATCATTATGGGGAGAGAAAACAATATATTGAGTACAGGCATACAATTGCTTTTCCCTATCATTCCTAGCCATGGTTTAAGCAAAACTATTCTCCAAAGTTATCTTGGCACTTGAATATGATTATTTTCTAATTTAAAACTTGATTGCTGATGTTAACTTATAGTTCTTACTAATAGTTTGATGTAACAAAAGAAACCAAAGATAAGAAAGTGAGGATTTAAGGTTAGGTAACTGAGCATATGCTTCAAGTTATTTTTACCTGTTTCATATTGACTATCATTTGAAACACAATCAGTCGTTTTCCTTTAGAAGCAACTTTTATTTCATTTTTGAATGTTATACCAAAGGAGTATTATTTTGTTGTTCTATTTAGCATTAGATAATTTCCACCGCAGGTCACAAAATGGTTCGCTTTCTCACTCTGGCCACCATCACTATCGTGAATGACATTTTGGGATCTCTCACTCCCTATCCTATTGCCTTTTTCTGTATGCATGGAATCAAATATCAATCTGTAAATAGGGGAAATGGAGAGAATGCAGAAAACTTGCTTTCATGATGAGTAAAATATGCAAAACCTAATGCAACTGAAATTCTTTCTGGTGTACATTACCTCTAACTTTGTAGAAGCTGCAATTATAGAAATAATTTTTAGATTCCCAAGTTTTAGAAACAAACTTTTTTACATCCCTTGCATGGCATGTTGAGATCAATTGTTCTAAGTTGTAATGTTTGATATTTAACTTTGGTGCAGACAAGGGAATCTAGAACAAAAGTTAACAAATAATTCACTTGAATATCCATTCCTGGTTAACTGCATCAGAACTTGACTTTGTTTAATCATTTAGTATTGTTATCTTCTGAAATCGATCAGTGGCTTGGCATTTGTGGTACCTTGTGTGTGTTAATGTAGCATATCAATGTCTTTGAACAATAGTGCTTGCAATTCAATCTGTCTTTGAATATATTCTATCCATTTTTATGCATTTTTCCTTTACTTTTGTCAGTGAGGTCTTTGCGAATTCTCCCTTCTTTATTTCAGCAGAGGTTGCTGGTGCACTGGAAGCTAGGTAAATTCTCAAGTTCGTTCTTCCAAGTCATCGTTGCCATTTTCATTGGAATGCTTTATCCTTTTAATTTAAAAATTTTTTCATAACAGGAATAATGATGACTTCAAGGAGATGACCATTCCAGCTGGGAAAACCCATGAGGTATGCTTTTGATATTATTCTAACAACTCCGTGACATTAGGAGTTTCCTTGTGCATGAACGTGTGTCTCTTGTTTTTGTTTTCATTGAAGTAAGTTTGATTTAGTCAATTTCCCCGCTTCACCATCTTCAACTTTCTTAGCTATTTATGTTCTTGTAACAACAATTGTAGGGAAATAAACAAACATACATTGGATACTACATGCAGAAAGCAGATCTGGATGTTTTTGTGAATGGATGCATAATTTGTATGTCAGAAACAAGACTGAAAATTAGTGATTGAGGGCCAGGGATGATTTGTGGCAATCATACCCTTTTCTGTGGCTTTGAAACTCTTTAAAATTCATGAAGATACTTTTCCGGAAGTCCATTAATAAAATAGACATAGTTGGTGAAGGAGAAAGTTAGCTGATATTTTGTAGTGGTTTCTGATCAACTTGAATTCTTTCTTCCCAATGTTGAAAATTTAATAAAATTATATTCTCATTATTGCTCGCTCTAAACCTTCAGAATGGCAATGCAAACTGCTGAAGTTTTTTTAATTGTTTATGAAAAATAAAGATCTCAAACTTACCTTCTAGATTCTCTTGCTCTTAGTTTACAAATACAAATATCTAAGACTGCAGCAAGACATTCTTAAATTAGAGATCGTTCTTTCAATTCAGATAGGAATCAACTTTAGGAGATAGATGGCTGGCTTTGATTTTTGGAACAAATTTCCCCCTTTATATTTAAATCTCATCTCTATTGCTAAGCTTTAACTTCTCGTATCCCGTGACACCAATATTTGCTTACTTTTCTAGGTTTCATTGCCGGTGGAGTCAATAAATTCTTATCTTGCTTGGGATTTCTGTTTGATACAAGGCAAGATAAACCTGGTATATTTCTGAAACTCTGTTTTATGGCTGACTTTTTGAATATGAACTTTCTTTTCTTCCTAACTACACTGCAGGCCTGCCTTTTCCTATGTCAATAGGTTATTACCTTTCATTACTAAATCTTGCACTTTAGTTGTAAGCTTATTTGTTGTGCTTGGTATAAACAATATGGAAGTTGTTTTGTTAGTATTATTTAAATTGAATACCCTGACGATGGAGTTCACCTTTGACAGCATCATACTTTCTGTTTGTATTAACAGTACTGGCTGACCTTTTAGGACATCTAGAGTTCACATTCTTAATGTATGCTTATTTTTCCATGAAATGGGAATTCTGTGTCTTCCTTCCCCTTCATTTAAACTGTGGTCACATTGTGTCCTTGCCTTTGGAATAGGCAATGTGATCAGCATGATCTTCAAAAAATACATCATTCTATTCTCAGTTGTTGAGACTAGCATTTAAATGGTGAACCATTTGCCTACTAAATTTGACATCTATATAAGAATATCCTAGCTGTAAAAGTTTGTGTAACCATTCTTCCTTTATACCATCTCACTAAATTTCACATTGACTCGTGTCAGGATATTGGATTTAGTGTGGAACATACTAGTCCTTCTGGACAGAAGACGGTAAGTTATATACTAATTGTATACTGTAATAGCATCACTCCGTTTCTTACATAAACCTATCCTTGCTCCATAGTGGAATCTTGATGCAAGGATTTAATTGTTTGCCTTTTCTTTGGTGTTCTCTTTTGCTCATTTTCCACTTGTATGTACATTGTGCGTGGTTCGTGGTTTCCCAGCTGATATTACCTTACCGGCGTTGTGAGTCTGACCAAGTGAGTTATTGCTTTTAAATATCCGCTTTACAATGCGTTTGATTAGAGTAAGAAGCTGTCACTGATTTAGCCCTATAATCTTCCAGGGCAACTTTTGCACATGCATGACTGGAAACTACAAACTGATTTGGGACAACTCCTATTCGGCATTTTTTAAGAAGGTAGGATTGTGTAACAGAGGAAATATTGTGGTCGACGTATTTGAGAATAACAGGATACCATAACCCAAAATCATCTGACGAGATTACAAGTCCACTCATTATATAGAATCAGAGAGTTTATTAATAACGATATCTGTGTGAGCTTGCTTGGCAATTTCCTAACCTCGTACGAATTTCCTCAATAGGTCCTACGCTTCAAGGTCGACTGTATACCTCCAGTTGTAGAGCCAGCGCAATCCACAAATGAAGTGGAAGGATGACGAACTTGTGTATTAGTGATTCGGTCCAACAAATTTGTGCGGACGAACAAGCTGCCGCTAGTGTGCAATATCAAACTTTTAGCTGTCATTTACAAGACGAGGATGAATGTCTGTAGCTAACCCCTCAGCTGGATTCAGTATTTCTCTTTTGTTAATTTCTATTTGCTTCTCATTGTTCATTGAAATGGCGAGTATAGTTGTGAACATAGCAATCACATTGAGAAAAAAAAAGGGGAAAAAAAAGAAGAAGAAAGAGGGCAGTAAATAACACTCTTCCAGATCGACTTGTGCTTTTGACATATGAATGTGTCATACTGTTTTCTTCCTCTTGTTTCATCTAGGCAAGGGGATTCAAGAAAATAGTGTATACATTATCATAGTATATCATCAAACATATTGTTGGTTCAATTCTTTTGTTCGGTTGAACAAATAATGTGAAGGTAATCATAACATACACGGGAGAAAGAAATTGTAATTTTAGATGAGTATTACCTTTAATGGAATAATAAATTGGAAAAGTAAAATACTTAAACATTACATACTTGCACCCTACACACATTACATATTTTAGTAGTATTACTTAAAATTACATGCTTTGCATATCTTCAAAAAATGTAGTTGGATGCAACACAATTGCACCCTACATAACACCTCATAAAGAGAAAAGTGTCATTCGGTAAACAAATAGAATGGAATACACATTACAAAAATTTGTATTGCCTAATCTAGCACCTAGCGATAAAATTTCGGCAGTGAAGAAATGAACCATTTGCCACAGCCAATTGATCCAACAAAGATAGCACCTATACTCCTCTAAATTATCAGAAATTTCAGACAAGTGGTAAACCTAATCGACTAAGTCGTTTGAGCGCTAAAGTCCAAATGATCACAAAACTGGTAAATGAAGATTCTCCAGGCATCATCACTTCCATACCATGTATTAGCAAGGCGAATTATGCATCCATTGAATCTGGCTTCGCCTCATTACAGCTTAAGTGAAATGATATGCTCGCTTAGCAGCATCTAGAGTGTTAGACAAAAGCATGGCAATTGTCATGGGACCAACTCCTCCAGGAACAGGGGTAACTGCCGATGCCACCTGCACTGCCTCTTCATAGCAAACATCTCCAATGAGACGGTAACCATGGTCAAAGTTTGGATCCTGCCATCAACATGTTTATCATGAAATCTGAAATCAAAAGTTATTACACCAATCCTCTCCCTGAGAATGAACCAGTAACTTGACAAATTGGATCCATTACAAGCCTTATTTAGTGATTTGCTAATAGCGGTGAAATGCCTCATTGAGAACTGTTTCCTGTGTGTCCGTTTGCTAGTTTTGTCTCTCCGTTTTATATTCTTTTTTGGCGTGTGTGTGCGTGCGTGTGCAGACCAACAGGGAATTAAGAACTTTTCCATTTTGTACATTAGAGAGGATGCAAGATATACCTCAACAGGACAAGTTCCGACATCAACAACAACAGCTCCAGGCTTTAACCAGTTACCACGGACCAGGTTTGGCACTCCAGAAGCTGTGACCACAATATCAGCCTCACTAGTGACCTGTTCGGGGTTTGGTGTGAACGCGTGCACAATGCTGACGGTTGCATGGTGCCTCTACCCAAAAGTTCAATTGAAACCACTAATCAGAACGACGGTAAAATTATTGAATAAAAATCGAATGTTTAGATGCAAAAATACTGCTACCTGCAGTAGCAACGATGTGGGCAGTCCAACGATGTTGCTTCTCCCAATAACCACTGCATTTTTCCCCATAATTTCCACACCTGACCTTAGTAACAACTCGATGCAACCCTTGGGAGTGCATGGGATGAACAAAGGTTCCCGACCCCTCATGGCAAGATTCCCCATATTTAGAGGATGGAAACCATCCACATCCTTTTCTAAATTCACGGCATTTAGAATCTTCTCCTCATCTAAATGCTGTGCCGTAAGAACTTTCAAGTTATCCACAACACCAAATTACTCAAAAGATGTTGCATGAAATCCATTTCCATACATAACAACTAAGAATATTGTTAGCAAGTTTGTTAACCTCTAAAATAGAACAGTCTACCAAATAGTTTCACCGGCCAATCTACAAATTCAAGATGCTGAGTAGGTCACTTATAGAATTTGGATTAGGTGGTGGCTGGAAACACTTGTATTTATCTTTAAGGTTTCTATGAATGCGATCGAACCCAATAAAGCTTAAGACAACCGTGAAGAAAATGATAGAAAGGAGAGTTACTTGTGGTAGAGGAAGCTGCACAAGAATTCCATGAATAGAGGGATCTTGATTAAAAGTTGACAAGGCATCAAGAACTGCTGCTTCAGTGCAATCACAGGGGAGTTGAGTAATAAGAGATTTAATACCAGCTTCTTCACAAGCTTTCATTTTGTTGCGGACATAAGTTTGAGAGTCCCTCCTCTGGCCAACAAGAACAACAGCCAAGCCAGGGATTTGTCCAATGCATTCCTTCATTCTCCTAACTTGGGAAGCAATTGAAGATCTGATTTCCTGTGCAATGAATTTCCCATCAATTACAACAGCACCCTGCTGCTCATTGGCTGTTAGGCACGTGAAAATGTTAAAATTAAAAAAAAATGGATCCACATCAAATGTATGAATGAAGGCATCAAATAAAGGGAATAGGAAGATAACTTACAAGAAGATTTAGGAGGAGATTGAAGTTGATGGGAGGCGATAGGGAACCAAACGTCAGGGAGATCAAGGGAGACGAGAGAAGGAGGAGACTTGAGGATTTGGGTGACGGTCGTCGTTTTCCTTATTCCTTGAAAAGCTGAGGAACAACCCTTCTTGGTGTTCTTCCAGGCTACTGCCACGGTTTGGGTCACATTTCTCCTTACCATCATCATCGATAATAACATAGTAGGAAGTGGGGGGAAAAAAAAGAAAAGAAAAGAAAAGAAAAGACGTCCTCCTCCTGGGCTGAGAAGAGGGCCCATTTAAAGAAGGAATGAATCAGGGCCCATTTAAAGAAATGCATTATATGTAGAATAAGGAAAGTGGAAGGAATGAATTGACAGTGGTGCCGTGCGTGATAATTTTATAGTTTAGTTGTTGTTGGATTGCAAAAGCAGGAATGTTTGGTAAGACAAGTTGCTGTCTTTTTTTGTATGAATACGGCTTATCGTTTTATGCATCAATATATTTTAACATGAATGTGAAAAAATCTTTCATATTTCAAATCAGTCTGGAGAATGGCCATGCCTGTCTACCCCCTCCCATGCAATTGCCAACAATAAGGCAACAAAAAGAAAATAGGATCAATTATTTGGTCATTATTGGCTATTTATGCTCAAAAGTATATGGATGTTTGATTGAAAGAGCCAAGTACAAGAAGAAGAAGAAGAAGAAGAACTCACCCGTTAGGTTAGGTCTATTGTAAATATACCCACGAGTCTAGCAGAATCGGCTTTGGTTTGGTGGGGCAGGGCAGGGTCAAGTTAAGTAATAAACATATGAGCTCATTGATTTATGAGCCCCTCACGTGTTGTGGTTAAGTTATTATAGGTAATAGTGAGGGGGAGAAGACTTGTGTCTCTCGATAAAAAGACGCCTAGCTTTTTCATCTCAGAAGCTGCACAGTTTTCGATGTCCTGTAAAAATAAATGTCCTCGTTTCATGTGTTCTGATCTTCTTTTTGCAAGTTCCGCTGCTGTGCCTGTGACAATCTCTTGTCCATTTCGTTTGTGTCCCTGCTTCCTGCAAAATATACCCCAGCCCCAGCCCACTCACTAGTCACTACGCTTCAGTTTCAAAGTCAAACCCCACTCTAACTCTTTCGTTTTTCTTTAATTTAGAAATGTTTTTTATTAATATGCATGCATGCATGCATTCAATTCAGTTAATTGATCATTGTCAAAGAGCTAGCTGCCTTGTAGTATCTTGTTTGTTGTTTCATCCCCTAATCTCAGTTGATCTGGAATGGTTCAGAATTTCAATTATGTTTGGTTTGGAATTAATGAATTACAGCTGTCGTTGGTAATTAATTTGAGATGGAAATCGATGCAGCTCTCGAGTACTGGTCTGGTCTGATCTTGGTAGTTGAAGTTATAAAATGTTAAATTAAGAAACGTCAAACAGGCAACGACGAACTACAATCCCCATCCATCTCCAACATAACATGCCTACTGCTATTTTCATTTCACACAACCATTTCCTTATGTATATGAAATGAATATTCACTAATCCCACACAAAAGACATTAAGCTAACCAACACAGCCAGCTTCTCAGTCCTTTTTACTTTCTCCATCCATGATCCATGCTTCGTGTTCTTTGGTTATAAAATAATTGAAGACTGGGAAGGCAGCATCTTAAATGTAGATGCATGGTTTGGTAGGTTACTGCTATATTCATATATTAAATTGGCTGAAGCAGAGCGTCTTAATTTGTCATGGGATGGCGTGTTGGACGAGACGAGACAGACTAGCTAGCTAGTTGAGGTTGAGCCGAAGATAAAGAATCCCAATGTTGTTGCTGTCCCAAATTGCTCACCGTTTTCTGTTTTGGACTTACACCACCACACTTACGCTCTTTTAATTTTTTTGACACAAAATGAAGCACCACCAGTTGCATCTTTCATATATTCATTCATCATCACCTTCATTTCATGGCTGCCTCTAATGTTGATGTAAGTGGCAGGGACAACAGCCCCAAGTCATTGACAAGCGATTCCCTCGGTGGCGGCAGAAGTACATATAATGGCACCAACGTCCCCGCCGGTGATCCCAATAAAGGTATAGCAGAAATTGGAAAGATGGTGAGAAAGAGAATGGCTTCAGAGATGATGGAAACGCGTAATAACATCCAAGGTCAAAGGAGTTACCGTAAGATGAACAACAGCTACATGAGCATGGGCATGGATGCGCTTTCAGACAACAATAACGTTATTGGTTGCCCTTCTTTCACTGCAACAACTACATATAGTAACAGTGGTGTGCACCGTAACCCAAGCCCAAATCAAAGCCTAAGCCCCGTAGTCCTCAACTACTCCACTATGACGTCTATGGTACCCTCTTCTTCTACAAACTTGACCTCCATGACGTCAGTCGGGGCTGTGTCGACTGTGTCTCTTTCTGGATGTTTGTCCTCCTCATCTACCACAACCAACTTTACTTCTCATGACTGTGTCTTCTCCTCCTTATCAATCCCTTCTCAATCCCATCCCCATCTCCAGCCGCCAGCCGTGTGTGGCTTTTCCGGTCTTCCTTTATTTCCTCCCGAGAGAGAAAAATATAATAATATTCTTAGCGTTTCAGTTCCACCTCCTCCTGCTCCTGCTCCTGCTCCTCCTCCTGTTATCCCTACTACTTCCCTCATGGAAGATAGCTCCGCAACGGCCTGGATCGATGGCATCATAAAAGACCTCCTCCACAGCTCCACCATTGTCTCCATCCCTCAACTCATTCAGAACGTGAGGGAGATTATTTATCCTTGCAATCCCAGCCTCGCCTCCCTCCTTGAGTATAGGCTCCAAGCTCTCACAGAACCACTTCCCTCTTCTTATAATAATCCTCCGCTTTTGGATAGGAGGAGGAAAGAAGCAGTGGTGTCCGTGCCTCAGAGGCTTTATAATCTACCCCAAACTACTTCTACTACTAGTACAACTACTACTTCTTCCCTTAGTCTTCATCTTGACAACAACAATGCCCCTACACCCGCTTCCTACTTGTCATTGCCTGCTGCTGTTGCCAATAATTCCCCCATCGTTCATCAGTATAACTGCTCGTCAACGCCACCACCGATTTCCCAAGTAGGTAACGGTCAAAACCAACAACACCAACACCAACACCAAGCCTATGTTCATCTTCACGATCATCATAATCATCAACACCAAGCACGAAGCCCGTCTTCTACTTCTGTTACACCATTTATTCCAACATCCAATGACCAAGAAAAATCTTCATCTGCTGAAACAGAACAAGTAGTAGGTACTACAGGGGCAACGCCAACATCAGGCGGAGCTAGTACTGGTACTAGTACTAGGGAAAAGAAGGAAGAACTGCGGCAACAGAAGAGAGACGAGGATGGCTTACACCTCCTCACTTTACTTCTTCAATGCGCTGAGGCAGTCTCCGCTGACAATTACGATGAAGCAAGCAAGTTGCTGCTTGAGATATCGGAGCTCTCCACGCCCTTTGGAACGTCGGCGCAGCGAGTGGCGGCTTACTTCTCGGAGGCAATGTCAGCGAGGTTGGTGAACTCATGCCTGGGAATATATGCTTCGCTGCCATCATTTCCGCAAACCCATGCTCAAAAGATGGCCTCAGCTTTCCAGGTGTTCAACGGAATCAGTCCCTTTGTCAAGTTCTCTCATTTTACTGCAAATCAGGCCATACAAGAAGCTTTCGAAAGGGAAGATAGGGTGCACATCATAGATCTGGACATTATGCAAGGCTTGCAGTGGCCTGGCCTTTTTCACATTTTAGCTTCTAGGCCAGGTGGACCTCCATTCGTGCGTCTGACGGGGCTGGGCACCTCCATGGACACTCTGGACGCCACGGGCAAGCGTTTGTCTGATTTCGCTCAGAAGCTGGGCCTTCCCTTCGAATTCTTTCCCGTGGCCGACAAAGTTGGGAACTTGGACCCTGAGAGGCTTAATGTCAGCAAGCGAGAGGCCATTGCCGTTCACTGGTTGCAACACTCTCTATACGATGTAACTGGTTCCGATACGAATACGCTTTGGCTATTGCAAAGGTGAATATATAAGTATATAATAATAATAATAATCATCATCGTCGTCATCATCATATTTATTGATTGTTGAAGAATTGAAACACAGGAATGGAATGGATCCCAAGATAAAAGTTTTTTAACTTCTTTTCTTTTCTTTATGCCCCTTACGCTTAGGGTCTTCCTAGCATCATTAACTTTTGTTAATGGGTAAAAATTAGCTTCCAACTTTTTATTTCTTGGTGTGTGTGTTTCGAGCAGTGAATGCGAAGTACTATTGTTTTATATATAGGTAGATGAATTTATTTGATGGACTTGGCTGCAGATTGGGACCTAAAGTGGTGACGGTGGTAGAACAGGACCTGACTCATACAGGGTCGTTCCTGGGAAGGTTTGTGGAGGCAATACACTACTATTCAGCACTGTTTGACTCGCTAGGAGCAAGCTACGGGGAGGAAAGCGAGGAAAGGCACGTAGTGGAACAGCAGCTTCTTTCTAGAGAGATACGTAATGTATTGGCAGTGGGAGGGCCTTCGAGGAGCGGACAAATGAGATTCCAGAATTGGAGAGAGAAGCTCCAGCAGTCGGGTTTTAAGGGCATTTCTCTTGCTGGGAATGCGGCCACGCAGGCCACCTTGCTACTTGGTATGTTCCCTTCCGATGGTTACACCTTGGTCGAGGACAATGGCACCCTGAAGCTCGGTTGGAAGGACCTTTGCTTGCTTACTGCTTCTGCCTGGAGCCCTTTTCCAATTCCAACTGTTGTTGACGCTACTCGCTTTCCTAGCTAAAACACCATTTCCCCGCATTTTATCTTGCTTTTACTCCCCACTGTATTTGGATAATATGAATTTGTTTTTAATCGCAATCCCAACTGCATTAATTTTTTTTACAAGTCTTCCACAGTTCCACTACATCTTCCATTTAATTGCCTTCACCAGAGACCAGCGTAGTTGGGCCCCAATTGTTCTTTCCAAGGGGTAACTTCGATTGCTTGCAGGCGAATTTATTTACCTATATATGTTGGACTAACACCGAGAGTACGTATCGTATAATTCCATATGCAGGGTTCAACAAAGGTTCAAAGCGATAATGACAGTTTGGAAATAAAAAAATAAAATGGAAAGGCTAGGCTTCCCGTTAACAAGTTATAAATTTGAGAATGACAGTTTTCCAAGTGAACAATTTATCACTGGAGAATACTACGGATTTGCCAGCTAATTTTCATCACGAGTACATAAAAGTTATAAATGAAGTTACCAATCAAATAGACAATCAGAACAACTTGCCCTAAAGGGGACAACGGCAATTGTTTTCTCAACCATGCTTTACATCACGAACAGCTAACTCTTCTTCAATTGAAGGTACAGTTGCAGCATTACCGCGTACTGATTATTGTTCTCCATCGATTCACAACTACCAACCAACAATGTAGCTCTTCCCAATCAACCCCTGCATTGCAAAATAAATCACCATATCCTATCCAAAATCTTTCAAGCAGGGGACTGCCAACCTCAAAAGTCTGTTTCTTCTGCAGCGCTAGATAATTGGTGAAATATTCTAATCCCATCTATTTACCAAAATTAGAGGCCAACAACTTGTTGCAATGCCACTCGAGAATTGAGCTCAGTGAAAAATTTTGAGCAACAAATTCTTGATCCTTAATCTCTCTGTAATTCGATAGCCGCAAATCTGGACCAGCAACTCATCATGGATTTACCTTACACTCACCCAAAAATTGATCTTCTCGGTTTAGAAACCTCTTCCAATAATTTTTATACTCTGGAATTCCCAGCTCAAGCCAAGGTTTCATTTTTCCATTGTAGTGCAAAACTGCAGCACCCTTAATGTCCTTCTCATCAAGCCCATAGTCATGACCCAATCCTGACAAAGTCCACGTACTATCAAGAGTATAAATAAGATCATCAAAAGTAATCAAGCTTGCAGTCAATGAAGCAGCTGCAGTTGATCCTGCTTCCTTCCTGACCTGATTTCAATGCCATAAAAGGCAGGAATGCAAATAAGCAAACGGAGAAAATTGCAACAACAGAAACGCTCAACAGCATAGCAAACAGGAAAAGGAAAGGCCCTAATGGAGGATTGAAATCTTTTGACCAACGTTTTAACATGTTGGTGGATGTAGTATCTACAAAGGGGGTTCAATAGCAAGTCTGTTTTTATCAGCAAATTTATCAAGCATGATTAAAGCTGTTAAGCAAAAAAGTATTCCCAAGCAGCTTAGCACATCACAGATTCTAGTAACGTTGCACTCACCTCTTGTTCCAATTTCCAGTAAGTTTCTGTAAGCTTTATTTCTCTCCATCTTGCCAGATCAATTACATTCAATCCAGACATCCAAGCACAAGAATCTTTTTCGAACCTGTTTTTGACCAGATAACTGCTCAGTTGGCTCAATGGCACAGAGCATAATTGCACAGCACCATTAACTTTCTTTCCCATGTTGAGGTTCCATAGCTCAGACAAGTCTTTCTGGACAACAATGTCATCGTCCAGAACAATGATTCGATTCAAACCAGGGAATATGTCAGGAAGGAGATAGTGAACATGAGAAAAAACAGAAATATATCGTGTTTTAGAATGGGCCCTATCAAAACCATAGAAAGAGACACGAAATTCCACAGGCAAGAACATGCTTGAGAGAGCTCCCTTATCATGAATTTTAAGGTTAAGACCCTCAATGTTTAGCACTTGAACTGCTGCTTCCTGATAAGTATTTTTCAAGAACCATAATTTCATCCCGTAGTAATTTTGTCCATCTGTAAGAACATGAAAAACCAGGTTCCTACTATCCTGCAACAAGCAAGAGAAGTAAATCATGTCATTATCAAAGCCAACAAATTCAAACTATAAAATGAAAAAATGTAATGCAAAAACATACTCTTGCATGAGTAACAGTTGAGTTGATTACAACTGAAGATGCGAGTACGTTACTGGAGAATACAACATAGTGTTGCAAATTGGAATCTGCAAATTTTTCGGGCACGGCAAGCTCTGCATCATGCAAAGGAGATTTGAAATACTCCAGAGTTAGCCTCATAGACAAGCAGTGTAGACTTTTTGGCATGGTCTGGACTGAAAGTTGATAGAGGAAGGAACTCTGCTTCATATGGAAGTTGGCTTCATCTTCCGTCATATCAAATATTTGTCTCAGTTTCTTGTCAACGTTGTTACATTCAACAGGGAATGACTTGGCTCTGGTTATTGCAGCTTCCATCTTCTGTAGTTTCTTTTCAATTCTGATCAAACAAATAAACAAAGATCAATGTGCTATAGCAAGAAATATAAAGCCTCATTATGCAGACAGGAACTGGAGAAAAAGAGAAGGACAACTTTGACCAACAAAGAGGAGAAAGATTGAGAAAGAAGAGGTCACCATAACAATAAAAGAAGACCTGAAAAGCAATTGGTTATCTATCTACCAGACATAATCCTGAAACAATTTCGCAACAATACAAAATTGTGATTTCTTATTCCAAGTTCTAAAACATAGTTAAAAGGAAATAAGAACAATTAAGCATCTATCTAGTAGACATACTCCAAAAAACTAAATTGCAAATCTAGCTAATTGTAATATTTCAATTTTAGTTTCTAATATTAGAAAGTTTCTCTTATCCTTAGAAGGACTCCAGCATATTAAAGTAAGGCAACTCTTTTGTTAAAATCATTTATATTCATAAAAAGCAAAGCTCTTTCTTCTAAGAATTCATCTGGTTCTATTTTTCTTTAATAAGCTAAACTATCTTCCCTAGAAGTCCTTGTAGTACTTCTCAGAAGGGCGCTTACCTTGCCGCAGCTTACGAAGATCAATAAAAGAGATTCACCGCAACCTATAGGGTACAATTCTATGAAGGGTCAGATGACAGATGATGCCCACTATGAAGCCATCTTACCAATTGCGTAAATGGCCTTTGAAATCTCAAGCATCAAAGGCTCTTGAACTTGGATAGGCACACATTCTATAGCATAGTGAAAAGATCACATGCATAAGCAGCTCACTTCCCAGCCAACAATAGTGAATGCCGGTCTGGAAAAACTACAAATTTAACCTACAGCTATCATGGAATGGTGGCTCCCAGGAGTTGAATCTCATGAACATGGACTTCAACACAAGTACTAAAACTGTAACTGAATAAATAATGACCACTTAAACTAAGAACAGCACTACAGATATGCATAAGATTCAGATTTGAAAGATGCATTTGTTGGGAAGAAATATGTAAGAAGATTGCCTGAAGGGAAGGGAGTGATCAAAGGTTGACATTGAGAGTTTTTTTGCAATATTTTTCGTGCCAGCACTGCTATTAGAGTGAAGTTTATTATTTCAGAAGTTTTGTTCAGTTAAGAGACTAAATTAGAGGGGTCCTGCTCTAGTTAGGATAATTCCTAAATCAAAGGGATCCTAAAATCTCTGGATTCCTAATAACTCTACTGCAATAACGCCTATTTAAAAGGCATATTTCTATTGAATAAGACCGTCAAAAACATTATGAGAAAATCAACAGAAAGTCTGTCAAGGACAGCTATCTCTCTTTCATTCAGCATGGGCAAGCCTAGAAAGGAAGTGACCAATAAAGAGGGAGGAGAGGACTTACTTGCGAGTGTCCCACGTCAGATTTCAAATGGAGAAGTCAGTTCATACAGTAAAGGTTATAGTTAGAGGACTATAGACAAATTTTAATTGTTGGGCAAATTTCCTTAAACCAAATAAATACACTGCAATATTATCAAGAGAACACGTAAATGCATCAATGAATGAACATAATTTCTATAAAAAAGCAATTAATGACATTGGGAAAGGGCAAAAGAAAGGGGAAAAAAAAAGAAGTTTATATGTCAGTGGACGAATCAAGCAAGCAGAAGTTGACCAATCTTTTCTGGATAAGAAGAGATTGGCTACCGTTCTTAGTAGAATGCAGGGCCCCTTATTGTGGAAAAGATAGGAAAAACATTGTTTCAAGTGTTTTTGGCATTTTCCAAGGGAAATCTTAGCAGAAAAGACCTAAAGATGAAGAAAACAAAGAAGAGCCTTAGTTAGCTGCAGTATTATTTGTTCCAAAATAAATGAATGGTATATAATTTTCAGAAGGTCCTTCACAGCAAGAAAGTCTTCATAATGCTCATTTTTGAAATCTTCAAACAATTTACCGTTGCACTCTGATAACAGGTTTCCATCATTCTACTCTAGAGCAACAGCAATGATCATATCATATATAAAATATGTCCATCCATCAGAGGGTAAAAACATTGACACCGTACTGTAACTGATCCAATCACTACCAGAATGTAACTTTTTCTTAGTAACTTCATGTACATAGGGAGAATATCATTTCCTTTTCTGCAGAAGGCATAGAGAGTTTGCATCATATCGGTATCTTTACATCTAAAAATGGGCTCGTAGGTGAACAGGCAGTGGCACTAAGGCAAGTGATCCATTGTGAAGAAAAAAACAAGCTGTATTAGTCAGGGCACGGTTGAGATAAGTCTCAAGTAGGTGAGAGCAAATCTGGAATAGGGAAAACAGATATTAAAATGAGACAAGCAGGTATGATTAAGCCAAAGAAAGAATATGGGAATAAGTGAACGCAAGGAGTTGACAATAACAATGGAGCTCACAATACCACATCAAATGGTATGCAAATTTGTTTCTTCTCATAGTTAATACTGTGGAACACCACTAAATTTCAGCTATAGCCATGTAAATTGGAGTGTCATTGCGAGATTCTTTTACTTTGAAAGGACCTGACATATTTCCAGAAATCAATCCAATTACATTTTTTCTCTTTGATTTTCATTTCCCATTCCCTTAATCCTTTTGATTCATATGATTTCCTTATGATTTTCTTTGATTATACATCTTCCACAACTACAGTGAGTTAGTTACTTGATCCTTCGATCTAACAAACATGTAAGTTACGATAGAAAATAGCATCTCTCAAACTGATAAAACACTCACATTAGATGGAAATTTATTGATTCAGTAAATTATACTAAAAACTAGTAATCAGATCCAAAATGATGATAATTAACATGTTTAAAGATTATTTCCAGTCACATAAAATCAATAATTGATTGTCACCAAGGAAGAAAGCTGGGGACATTGAGGAAATTAGAAAGACTTACTGTGGTGGAAGATCAGCATCTGTGGTGCTTTCACTAAGGACACGCTCCAGTTCTTGAATATTTTGCTTCAGTTCACGGGACAGTTTGTTTTGTTCTGGAAGTTTCGCAATACTAGGATAATAAGCTCTAGCCACAAAAAGCTGATCCTTTAATTTCTTCACCATAGCATCCTTCATATCTTCCCTATGTTTTTCACGCCAAAGGCAATAGCTCCCAAATTTCAGCTCACATAACTTTTCACTTCCCTCAGGCAGACCTTTTGTATGTTCACTACTTTTCTTTTTACTGTCAGCTCCAAGGTTCTGCCAAAGAAGGTTACACTTTTCAGACTTCAGATCCCTATAAATGAGAATTAATTTTTCATGAGATCACTAGACAAACGCATACATCTATACTGGCAACCGGTCGCAGTGTTGTATGAGGTGGCACTTCAATACCTGGATAATCATTAGAAGAAATTACACTTCTTACAAAAGAACAGTAACATCTTCTAACAATACTAGAAGAAGTTAAGGTCAACTAACCTTTTTGCCTTTCACTATCACCTGCTACAGGAGTAACATTCGTTTTGCTCAAAAAATCATTAGCAAAATTTCCATGAAAATCCTGGGGGTGCATGGTAAAAGAAAAAGCATTGGATTTTAGCACAATTTTGAACGATTTTTCGAAAAGAAATTAAACTTCAGAAATTATCAAGGTCCATTTGTAGAAAAATAAAAAGTTTGTGTTTGGTTCCTTCCATTTCCATGAATAAAAGGGTGTGTTACACTGAAATTTCAACGAATTGGAATAGCTAAGTTATATGAAACGCTAGACATGCAATGAGTCTTCAGCGAACTCCACACTAATGCTCAAAATTTGCTTGAATTCTATTGGCCATTGCAAGTGGCCTAGCTGTTAAATTATTTCACACACACACATACAACAATTGCCTTTCAATATCGTTGTTAGTTTTACTACAGCTCCAGTGGATTCTCTTAACCAAGCTTAAGGTGTCCAGGAACAGCAAGTAAATATAATCACTAACATCTTCTGTCATACATAAATGGAAACTAGACACAAGAAGAATAAGATGTGTAAACAATTGTTAGGGCCAATGATAATAATAATACTAAGCCTAGAATATGGAGAGTGTACTCACGAAGAAAGAAAGAGGGGGCTG
>JANQAP020000120.1:217196-231531 GCA_026874005.2 Erythroxylum coriaceum
TATATTCTAATTTTAGCTACAATGATAATTAATTAATTTAAAAATATATTGTATTATATTATAATTATTACACATAAAAGTATAATTACAAAAAATAAAAACAGGATGATAACACCAAACAAGTTTTTGTTTTTAGTTTTTTATTACAAATCTCAGCCAAATAAGTTTTTGTTTTCAGTTTTTATATTATAAATCTCAACCAAATAGATTTTCGTTTTTTAAAGGAAAAAAAAACAGAAACTAAAAATAGGAAACAGAAACAAAAAATAACAACAGAAAAACAGAAGTGAAATCAAACGACCCCTTAATTTTGCATTTGACTTGTCAAAAAATCAAGCCAAATTAATGAAGCTATCCTTATAGTTGGTGGATAGTCCGTTATTGTCGGCTATACTTCCTATAAATATGGATATTACGTTGTATTGTATAAAAGAAATCAAAAAAGAAAAGTGAGAGAAAAAGAAAGGTTGTGTAATGTGTGGAAGTCTTTTAAGGTTCTCGTAGTGAGAAATAAAATGAGTGTATATTTTGTTAAACAATTCTATTTTTAGGCAATGTTTTTGCCAACAGAAAATGAGAGTAGATATTCACTGAAGAAGAGGGTTTTAGTACCAGTTTCGATAGTACAACACGATGTAATCAGGAGCGTGTAGTTTTTAATCTTGTGATAATTCCTTAATCAGGATCGTCCATTTGCATTTGAAGGTGATATAGATATACAGTAAGAAATAAAATCATAATTAAATAGGTTACATCTAACGTTCTGTCGTCCCTAAACTCTGCGTTGTGAACTGGAACAATCTGCAAATCACAAGAATCTAGGGGACGAAAGTGAAATAAAATAGAAAATCGTAAAAGCCAAGACAGCAGAGACTATGAGTGTAGGCAAAAAAAAGCCCTAGCTTTCTCTGGCCACTCGCTTCCTATTCCGTAGTCGCCGGTCAGGTAACAACTCTACAACGGTTACTCATACACTTTTCTATACCACTTTAACAGTGCGTTCGGTTTCAGTTGGTCGATAATTTTAGCGTTGTGCTCGGTGGGTGTTATGTTATCTGTTTTGCTTTGGGATTCGATGTCCTTTGTTTCTTGTCTTGTCTTTATGTTTTTGGTTCCAGTTATTAAGTAGATGGTGATTTAAGGTGGGGTTTGTGGTGATAAGGTGGTGTAACGACGTGAGCTTTGGTTCTTGATGGCAACGAGATCGGATGAGATTGATGACGATTTTGCTGATATTTACAAGGAGTATACTGGGCCTCCAAGATCTGTTGTGAATAGTACACAAGATAAGGCAAAGATAAATAAACGGCCCTCTGCGGAGTCTGACGAGGAAGAGGGATTGCGCGACCCTAATGCTGTCCCAACTGACTTCACCAGTAGGGAGGCTAAATTCTGGGAAGCTAAATCGAAAGCCACGGAGCGGAATTGGAAGAAGAGGAAAGAAGAAGAAATGATCTGTAAAATATGTGGAGAATCTGGTCACTTTACGCAGGCATGTATCCGTCATTGCTTGGCATTTAAATTTGTTAATGTCGTTAGTTATGTCCCAGTTATGTGTTTACAATAAATGATGTGCCAGGAATGTCAAGCTCCACTTTCTGAGTCCTTCCTCCTTTCTACTGTAGTTGGTTTAGAACTCTCAATTGTCATGAAGAATTTTGGGACTCGTTCTTCAACCTTTTGAATCATTATACTGTTTCAGACCAACACAACTTGGATTTCTAGAGTTATAGTTTTGATAGAGTTGATGTGTTTCAGTTGGTTTTTTTAGGATAGCAACCATTCATTTTCACAATGTTAAAGATGCAGTTCCTTGTCTAAAATTTCAATCCCTTTTAACTCATGATTCGGGTTTTTTTTTTTTTTCCTAGTGAATAAACACCTTGACATGCCACTAAACTGTGTACAGGGATGCCCTTCAACTCTTGGAGCAAACCGGAAATCTCAAGACTTTTTTGAAAGAGTTCCTGCAAGGGAAAAGCACGTGAAAGATCTGTTCACTGAGAAAGTGATACAAAGGATTGAAATAGACATTGGCTGTAAAATTAAAATGGATGAAAAGTTTATAATTGTTAGTGGGAAGGATAGATTAATTTTGGCGAAAGGTGTTGATGCTGTCCACAAAGTGATCAAGGGTGAAGTTAATCAGAAGGGTTCATCTAGTTCTCACAGGAGCAGGTCTAGGTCACCTGATCGAAGCCCTGTTGGCTCACGGTTGCGACACTCTGAATCTCAAAGGTCTTATTCAGGTCACCCAAGAGATATGTCACATTACCAACAGAGATTTAGCAGACAAGATAAGTTTGTCGAAGACCGTGTTCGTGGCGATGTACAGAAATTCTCGAGGGGTTCTCCACAAGGTAGGGACAGCATAGGATTTACGGCATCCATAGGAAACTGGTAAATCCATGTTAACGGCTCACTAGGTTCAGAGAATCCTATGTCTCTTGGTTGTAATTATTCTATTATGAATTCTTGATGATCCCACTTGTTTCTTATGGTCTTTGTGCAGCAAGAGGTAAGTTACTTGTCTTCAAGCTTAATGTTACGATTCTGAGGTAACTTTCGTGGTGGCTCTGAAATGATGGAAAGTCCCCAAATCAAAAATTTATATTGAAAGTATGTTCATTCTTGTTTCCGATGGATGATCACCTTGTGAATGTTACATAGTATCCATAATTAAAGCTACCATTCATTCTGCATCTTGAATCATCTGCTTAACATAATTGTCTTTTGTGAAGCTTATGGCAATGGCGGTGCTAGAGGTCGCTCAAGCCATTCTAAATCCCCTGCATGTGCCCCATATGCCAGCAACTCATTGGCTGCATATGATGGTTATAGTCATAAGATTGGTGGTTATAGAACTGATGGACGGGACACCGAGAGACGGGAAGCCGATTTGCAGTTTGACCATCAATTTGATTATTCTGCCTTCCCGCCGACACTGGAAGAACTAGAGATGGAGTATAACAGGGAAGTAATGGAACTCAGTAGAATTCGTGACAAAGAGGAAGATGAAGAGAATTACAAGCATCGAGAGGTATGAAATCTTTCTACTATGTGTTGTATGTTTGTTTCAAGTGTGGCTTTTTTCACTTAAATGGAAATTACAACTGTCTCATCCATAACTATTTGCTTCATGTATTTGTTCACCATTTTGAAGATAAAAAAAGCAGGATACAACCTAGCTTTACACACCTTCCTTCATGATTCTCTGGTGATATCTTCTAGCTGGCTTACCTGTGCATATATCTTGAATAATGAGAAAATGTTTGCATTTCAGGCATTTGATGTACTTTCTGTTACCTATCTAGAGTGATTGGTGATGTACTTTTGCTATCTGATATCTATAAGAGTTTTGGGATGCGATCATAATTTGTGGAAAATGGAAGGCTGAGAGTTCATCATTTTGTCAGTTGGAAAATGACGATCTTTTGACTTTCTGTCCTTTTCTAGACCATGAGGGAGATGAGAGAGAATTACATGAAGAAACTGGCTCTCCTAAGGGGCACACATGCAAGACAGTGGGAAGAGTTTATTGAAGTTGATGCTCATAGGCGTCAACAGCAAACACAACAGCAAATGTCCGCACCAAGTTTTGGTGGTTATAAACAGCATGCTTATGCTGATTATGATGGCTCCTCAACTAATCCTCAGTATGTGGGATCCAATTTACCAATTGATCCAAGTGCAAGGTATCCCAGCAATGTGGAAAATTATCCTTCAAGACATGATACTTATGGTGAATTCCAGCGCCAGAGGCGTGACAATTTTGGGAAGGCTTACAATCGATACTAAACTGTTATTGTGGAACTGTGTCTGGTGAGTTATCTCAGTCCTTTTTCAAGTGAGATAAATCCTGGTGTTAGAGTTAATATCATAGGTTTGCTACTGCTAATATCTGAACAAATTCAATCACCTTTCCGAATCCCATGGTAGGTTGAGATTAGACTGAAATTAGAGTTAACTCTTGGGACTACAGGTGTGAGAGAAAAATTTTAAGCCGTCAACAATCTTCTAACTGCAATTGATTGTGCAAAATGCACAAAAAGACGAAGTTTCTGTAAAGTATTGTAGGTTTAGTTTGACAGGGATATAAGAACAGTCGTACCTCTTTATCTTATAATTCTTCAGCATTAGATTAAACTTGGGTTCCCGAAAAATTTTCAGGGTCCAGGTCATGGTCAGGTAGATGTAATGCACAATGGTGGCCGTGATATATAGGTAAGTATGGTAATTATGCTATTGGCCTTGAGAAGGGAATGATCTGACATTTTCTTTGTCAGTGGAATTAGTTTTTTTTGGTTCAATGATTTGGTTGTGTCAAGTACAGTTGCTGTCGTGTCTCTGGGCTTTTGACTTTGGTAGCTTTGGTACTATTCCAGAAATTGATTGCAAACACTTGCAGTATTTGCATTAATCGTGGCTTCGGTCTATGAGCAGCCCAAATCACCAACATAACGTTTATATTATATGGTAATTTTGGGGTCGACCTTTAAGATTTGGGCTCCTTGTATGGTGAGATCAGTAGGTAAGCTCAACTCTCTGGTCAGTTGAGGCACATCTTGCGATTTATCTCCTCCACCAATCCTGAGGATATAGGGGGTAGGGGCTCCTAATGATATAGTTCAACATTTATATTATAATGCATTTCGGAGTTGCTTCATTTATATGGGCACGTGGGGTGTTACAGTAACTATTTCAACAGAAGTGCGCGAATTTCCAAGGAGGATATGTTATGGTAAGGAAAAGAAGGAACGATGAATATAACCAAAAAAAAACAACCAAAGAGAGCTAATAGTCATAACAACTTAAGTTGGCACGTGAATTGCAAGACACCGCAAACTGTGTTCAGGCGAGACTAAATTTTGATTTCGTCGACGGAAGTTTTCTAGGAAAAGGAAATCGGCATGCGTGTGCTTGCAAGCATAATGCCTTCTTAATGACTAGGGGCCATCTGGCCTTAAAGTGCTAATCGGTTAATAATGTCTGGATTCTGGAGGGTATCTCTTGCTACGCTACTGGGTAAGACAATCGAAGTGGTGGTGTATGAAGCGCATTTGGAGTACGCCTGCGTTGGCGTTTATGTTTCTAATCGAAGTGACCCCAACTTATGCCGCATGTTGTTTAGAGAATGTAAAAATTCGAGGCTTCTTATTTTAGGGGATTAGGAAGACTTATAATATACGCTGTCTTTCTTTAATAGTGAGTTTTAAAGCAGAGATACGTCTTTAATGGTATCGTCAATATCACCCATTTCGTTATTGTCAACAAATACGACAAGACAAAAACCAGGGACACCTTTCAATGAAAATGTTCTCTTTATGCAAATTTTATTCCTTCCCCTGTTTGTCAGTTAAGCCAAATTTTGTTCAATCTAAAATTAATAAATTTGTTATTATTTAATCAATTTTTAAGTTGGGTTCTGATCCAAACTTAAATTCAATCTAAATCAAATCAAGTTTTTTTTTTAAAAATATACTTATGAAACAACTTCATTTTATACACAAAACAAAAATGTTTCGCTAGACATTGTTAGAATTGTTAAGTTTATGTTGAAACGACCTGGTTTATCATCAGCAAAACGAATTTGTTGAAAAGTTAAATTAATAAGACAAAAAGTTCAAAGTTTAATCAGAATTAGACCGTTAAATAAAATTAAAGAATTTAAAATATGATTGAAATAGAAGATACTTACTTAATAAAGTTTAATTAAATTGAATCATAAAGTTAAAAATTAAATTGAAAAGTTGGGAATTCAAAATTTTTAAAATTGTTGAGTTTTTTAATTGGTAATTGCTATTTAACGAAAATACAAAATCCCTCAACTTCCCTCTTCGATTAAGTCCTTCCCTGTTGCTTGGTGCTCGTCCTCGCCATTTTGCCAGTCACTGTAGAGTAATTGCTTGACAAAGTCCTTCCTCGCCAAATTCTTAACTTGAATTACCAAGAGATCAGCTGTGAAGAAGGTATAGAAGCCTTACTCTCTTCAACCAAAATACAAAATCCCTGTGCTCCCTCTTCGACGAAGTCCTCCCTTTGTTTAGTGCTCATCTCGCCTCTACTCCCTCCACTCGGTGCTCGCCTTGCCTCGTCAATCGCCAGTCACTATAGAGTAACTGCTTGACAAAGTCGTTCCTCACCAAAAGCCTAACTAGAATTTCTGAAATACCAACTGTGAAGAAGGTATAGATGCCTTAATTCTCTTGGCAGTGGGGTCTCTGTTGCTATGCTTCTATCTTTTTCACTCATATCCTGATTGAACTAAGACTAGTAAGAAACCAATTACAATCTTGGTTTGGCATTTTCCTTCAATGAAACCCAAGCCTACATTGTAATCAATAAGCTTCGCAGACCTATGTGCTTTCAGATTTAGGTAATAATGCTTTGCAGGTTAAATAAGGGGATAATAAAACACTAGTTCCAAAGTGTTGACTCTTGACAACTTCATCTTTATTCTGAAACTAAATAACCATTGCTGTATGCAGATTACGTTTGTCATATGTTTCTCATAAACACTAATGTTTATGGATACTTGATAGGCTTCCAATTCGGCTCACATATTCTCGGAAAAGAAGGCCCATGAATGTGGTGATAGACTGATAGTCGGCCTATCCTGGAGTGAACAAATGGCATTTTGTTATGTTTCCTTTTCATTACTTTATTGTTATTTTGTTATGTTTGTTATGCTCTTATTTTCGGAAAAGGTAGATATAGGTTGCTGCTAGGAGTGAGAGAGGGCATGCGATTTTGGTAATTGTTGTAGGAGAGTCGCAGTCCTATTGAAATACTGTTATCTTTCTTAATGAAAATCCCTTTTCCATTATCTTCATCAGTTACAAGAGTTGATTAATTTTTCCTTTTCATTTTAACAAAAAGTTGGATTATATTAAAAATTGGTATTAGAGTTAGCAAGCCATGCTCCCGAAGAATTCTGACGATAAAATGGAAGCAATTGAGAAAGAGTTGGAAGGAATCAGAGAAGTGTTTAGTAGGATTTCAGTGGTGGAAAGGGCTGTCGAGAGAATTCAGGAGATTGAGAAGACTCTTGCAACACTCTCCCAAGGACTGACACAAATGATGGCCACAATTAATGAACACCAGAGAACAGTGCAAGGGGGGGGGGGATTAAGTCCCTAGAAAAAGAGAAGAACACTGAAATGGGAGAGAGGCCTAGTTCTGTTGAAAAGGAAAAGAATGTGAGAGCACCTATGGGAGTGGAAGAGATAGTAAATGGTTACGGTGGCGCATACCCCGCAGCCAGTAAAAATGTTTGGTGGGAGATGTTTGGAAACTCAAAATCATGGCGTTCAGGGAGGCGTCTTAACATGTTGTTATTCAATGGAACGAATCTGGAAGGCTAGTTATATCAAGCATAAATGATTTTGAAATGAATAGAATGAGTTAAGCTGAAAAGTTAATGGCAGTCGGAATCAGTATCGAGGAGGATGCTCTCACCTAGTTTGGATGGACTTATACGAGAACACCATTCAACAGTTTGAGTGATCTAAAAAAGTAGTTGATTAAGAGGTTTAACCAAACTCAAACTGGAAATTTATGCGAGAGTTTTTAGGTATAAAATAATATGGTTTAGTGGTTGATTATCGAAGAGAGTGAGAGAGAGTCTCCACACCACTTACAACATTGTCTGTGGAGGAGCTCAAATCACTTTTGTGAAAGGGTTAAAGGTAGAGATCAGAGTTGAGCTACATTTGATGAACCCAATTGGGCTCAAAGCCCTCATAAATATAACCCAAATGATTGAAGAAAAGAACTGGACCATCAAGTATAAAGAAAGCCCAACTGGACCAACTTCTCTTAAGCTGAGTTCGTGGGAAGAAGGAAGGGGTTTCTTGGGTCAAAATTTGAACTAAGAAGTAGAAGTCAAGACTTCAACCCAAGAGACTTTCTTAAACAATCAGGTTACATAGAAGACATGCGAACCAAAGAGAACCATTATAGAAGGAGGTTGACGACGGATACGACTCACTAATGTCGAGACCCAAGATAGAAAGGCATGGGGGTTATGTTATTCATGTGAAGACAAATACCGGCCCAGCCATATATGTCAGAATGAGCTTTAAATTTTGCTCGTTACTGACAAAGAAAAAGAAGAAGAGAAGGAGAGCATGGAGCCGAGGGACGACGGGCTAATTTTAGGAGACAAGGCCTAGAATGTCGAGGTACATATAATGGAAGTTGTTGAGCTCTCTCTTAAATCGGTCCTTGGCATGACCACTTAAGGCACCATAAAGATGAAAGGGACATTCGCTGGTAGAGATGTGACGATGATGGTCGATTGCGTGGGCTACACATAATTTCCTATCACTAGAGATCATTGAGGAACTAAAGGTAGCACTCCTTTCTACTTACAATTATGGGTAATGGTGTATCAGTTAGGGGGGATTTGTAAGGGAGTAAGGATTGAGTTCCAAGGATTAATAATTATTGAGGATTTTCTGCCACTGCAATTGGGTAGTACTGATATTATTCTTGGGATTCAATGGTTGGGAAGTGTTGGAAATATGGAGGTGAATTGGCGTAACCTGGTGATGGAATTTTATATTGGTGGTTCTCGAGTTGTGCTAAAAGGAAACCCCAGCTTATTTAAGGCAGGGGTCTCATTGAAGGCCATGACTAAGGCAATCTAACGAGAAGGAGTGAGGCTGATTGTGGAGATGTGTCAGATGGAACTCCCTGGAGAAATTATTAATGGCAATTAGGCAAATTCAGAGATATCTAGCTGGTACTGATGAATCATCAGAGGTGTTCCAACCTATAACAGAACTACCTCCCAAAAGAGACATTGACCATGTAATTAACTTGGAACTAAGAACTTGGTCAGTTAATGTTAAACTCTATCGTTATCTACACTACCAAAAAAATGAGATTGAGAAGATAGTCAAGGAAATGATTGCCGCAGGAATTATTCAACCATCCACTAGCCCTTATTCAAGTCTGGCATTATTAGTTAAGAAGAAGGATAGGAGCTGGCACTTCTGTGTAGATTATTGAGCGCTTAATTGAGTAACAGTAAAAGATCGTTACCCGATACCAGTAATTGATGAGTTATTAGATGAGTTAAATAGGGTTAAGTTCTTTTCAAAATTGGACTTAAAATTTGACAATCATCAGATCTGAATAAGAGTGGAAAACATGGCTAAAAGCCCACAATGGAGCTTAACCTTTTTGAGTTTGATCATTTTGAGACTAAAACTTGTAACTTGCTCATAGAAGGTCTAAAATTTCACGAGTGCTCAATTTAAGATTTTTTGGAGGAAAATTAGGATGTGTTTACACGAGTCGTTACATGCAACAACGCGACACTGTTACCCTTTTTTTAAATGCCACATATAAAAGAGTAAAAGGTTTTAAGTTTTAACCTTAAAATTTTATAAATTTCCTAAATTTTGTAAATTTTGTAAAGTAAAAAAAGAGAAACTTAAAAGTTACAGAAAGCTCTAAAATTCGATCATCGTTCCCCTCTTTGACATATCTTCACCATAGGCTATTTCGCTCCAGTTTTCGTGCAAGGGTTGTCTTGCCTGGTTCACGCATCACAACTGTCGCCAGATCCACGCTTTATCCTTTGTTGAAGGGGTTATGTTGCTTGCTTGACGTATCTTCATCGTCCCTCAATCCGCGCTCCGGTCTTCATTGAAGGGGTTGGCATGCCTGGTTCACGCATCATCTCTTAAAACTAAAGTAAGTCCTATAATTAAGTATCAGTCATTAGACTTAAGAGCGGTAAAACATTTGATTCTGAAAGGTCTGAGGTTAGAGAAGTCTGAGGTTAGAGTGATAAAAAGAAGAAAGTGTAAAAGTTAGAGTAGTATGAGGAAGATAATATGAATGAGATGGCAGAAGCAAACTGGTATTAGTTTCATCTTCTATCGAAAATGTTCAGTTGCAGAATGGGTAACTACTAGGACCAACTGCTTTTCTATTATGCTCTGATTGGTAGTTTTTTTTAACCAATAAGAGCATAATAGAAAAGTAGTTGGTCCTACAAAATCTTAATTTGATGCTTTTAATTCTGTTGCCCTCCTACAACCTTTTTACTTTACTAGTGGGAGTATTTGTCATATGAATGTTTATTTTTTTAAATTGCAACAGATGTATTGTTTTAATGTTGTTGTTTGCAATACTCTAACTATCATTGATGATAACATAAAGTCCTGATTTTATTATTATAGTAGTAACTTAAATCTGAAAGACTCTAATTACTAGTAATTTAAAGTTGATGTAACAATTGAATTGAATAAGGATTGCATTTAATATGTATATTTTTGAAACATTGAGGCATAATAAACCATTAGGTAGGTATATAGGTTGGAAACTAGTGATGCAGCTCCCATGAGGCTTATAGGTGAAAAATTTCACAAGCCTAGGAGTCATAACGAGAACATGTTTTTCGATTTACAGGTGTAAACAATGCCACGTACCTTAATTAATATAACTTAGTAAGTTGGTTGATGGAATTGTTATGAATATGTTAAGTATCATGTGTTGTGCTAGGCTTGAATTTTTCACTTTCACTTCAGTATTTCCTTCCAACATTCTAACTGAGTCTCTTCATTTTCTTGGAGTTGGTTTTTTCAATTTGGAAAAATGACATTTGATGAAATAACTCTGAGGTTTCACCATACGGGATGTTTTGTTAATGTAGGTGATAATGTTATGTATGAGGGGATGAAATTAAATTTGATCCTAATTTACTGAGCTATTTTGAACTGGTTGATGTATGTAAGAGAAGTGGGTATAACAATGTGAAAAAGATATTTTATCTTATGCCTGGTTTTGAACTATGTAATGGTTTGAGAGTTGTACAAGATGATGCTAGTGTATTAGATATGGTTAGTTAGATGATGAGTACGGGTGGTATTGATATTTATATTAAACATGGTGTGGATACCCATGTTGAAGTGATTGAGGAAGAATGTAATGAGGTTAATCAGTGTAATGTAGTTGAAGATAATGGTGAGTATGTTAACAATTAAGGGTTTGGAGGTAATATAGGTAATTTAGACAATGTGCCAAATATGGAGGATGAAAATGATGTAAATATGGATAATGAAGATGATACAAATATGGAGGTTGAAGAGGATGAAGAGCAAGGAGATAAAGGTAATGGTCAGGATAAAGATGTTGAAGAGGATTTAGAGCAAGGGGATGAATATAATGGTTCGGATGAAGATGATGAAGATAATGAACCACATGAAGCTAATGCAGGTGATGTAGATGACGAAAATGAGGTAGTTTTTGCTGAATATTATGACAGTGATGAATATGGAGAACTTGTTATTGATGTAGACGATATGGTAGATGATGTTACTAGGAGGAAAAGGAAATACCCTATTATGATGAAAATGTAGCTGAGCCTTACATTGAATTAGAGATGATTTTTCTTAATCATTTGCAATTTAAGTTTGCAGTGAGTTTGTTGTCCATCAAAACAAAGAAAGATATCATGTTTACCAAAAATAAGCCTAACTTTGTCCAAGGTAAATGTAGGACAGAGAACTGCCTTTGGTATATATATGGAGCATTTGACAGGAAGCCGCAGTCATTCCATGTTAGGAAATTCTAGAAAAATAATGACTGTAATAGGGTATATACAAATCCTAGGATGAACACCAGTATGTTATCTAACTTGTTAAAGGATAAGTTTAACAGGGAGTCATTTTTAAAGAATGATGATATCAAATTTTAAGTTAAGGATTGTTTAGGTGTTGAATTGTCTATGAGTATGGTGAGAAGAGCAAATAAAAAAATAGTAGATAGTGTTGTGATCAACATTGAAGAGGAGTTTGAGAAGCTTTGGTCTTATGCTGAAGTATTAGGTAGACCAACCCTGGAAGCACTGTTACATTGCCAGTGTCTTGGCCAATTCCAACATCTCCACCTGTATTTGAAAGAATGTACAAATGCTTAGAAGCTATTAAACATGAGTTTAGGCATGGATGCAGGCATTTTCTTAGCCTAGATGGATGTTGTTTGAAAACTAAAACTAAAGGTGAACTTCTATGTGCTGTGGGAAGAGATGGAAACAATCAAATGTTTCCTGTTGCTTAGGCTATGGTTGAAGTTGAGTCTACAGTCACTTGGAAGTGGTTCATTGAAAGGCTGAAAGAAGATTTACCTCACTTGGGCTCTGAAATTGGTTGGACTATAATGACTGACCACCAAAAGGTAAAAGTTTCACATTAATCTTGTTTTTACTTTCACTGAAAGTGTAACTGTTATGAAATATGTAGAGTTGTGTCCATATGCCTATTCAAATGGTTATGTTTTCCCTTGCAGGGACTTGATAGAGTCATTGCTGATTTGTGTCCAGATACTGAGCATAGGTTTTGTGCTAGATATGTTTATGTCAATTGACATGGAAGAGGACATAAAGGGGAAGAGATGAAGGAACACTTTTGAAAAATTGTAAAGTCCTTCACAATAAGAGAATATGAAGAAAATTTGGATAAGCTCAGAGCCAAAAAGCAAAGGGCAGTAGAAGATATTGAGAGTTATGCACCAGTTCAACAATGGTGCCGAGTTTTCCAGAGGGAAGATTCTATGATTCAGTTGGTTGACAATAACTTATATGAGGCCTTCAATAAGACTTTGGTTGATACAAGGAAAATGTTAGTTTTAGGGTTATTTGAGCATACTAGAAGAGAATAGATTAAAAAATTGTAAGAAAAAAGAAAGAGGTTGCCAAATAGGAGTGTAAGTTAGGGCCAAGAATATGGGAAGCAATTGAGAAGAGTGCCATGATTGCTCAATATTGTTTAGTGCATCATAATGGGGAAGGAGGGTATGAAATTGATCATGGACATAACATATATATGGTGAGGCTTCAGAACAAAATATGTTCTTATAGGATATATACCCTCTCTGGCATTTCTTATGCACATGTCATATGTGCTATTAGAGACAGTAGGGTTAATATTGAAGAGTATACTTCTAGTTGGTTAAGGAAGACTGAATATGTCAAAACATATGGAGAGACAATTCAATGGATGCCTGGTATGAAGGACGGACTCATTTGCAATGAAGAAACTATTAGGCCACCAGAATTTAAACAAGGGTTTGGTAGGCCCAAAACAACTAGGAAAAAAGGCATTGATGAGCCTCAAAAGAATACAAAAGTAAACAAAAAGCAAAATGCTGACCACATATCTAGGAGAGGCATGATTATTACATGTAGCCATTGCCATACATAAGGGCATAACAAAAGAGGCTGCCCTTGGAAGGTCGAGAGGTAATTTCTAAGTTGTTTTGTCATTTTATGGTACAACTAAGGAGATGCTTGTTTAAGGGGTTTGAAAAAATAGGTATGTGTATGAAATGAAAAGTATTGTTTGGTAAGATGCTATCATTGAATAGGTAATGTTTTCATTCCTAATTTTAAGGTAATGCTCCATTCCTCTCGTAATAGAGAGGAATGGGAGTCATTACTTTGTTAATTTGGCATGCGTTCTGGTGCCATAATATTTACTCCTTCGAACTCACTCTCTTTGTAACAGATATTGTTTTCCTCTTAACCTATAATCGTCTACCTTGGCAAATCTCTCCACAAACTATCCCTGTAGCCCACTATGGACACACCCGAAACTAAGAATAGCACTGGTAATGTTCTTCGTTTCTTTCTTCTTCAATTTTGTTTTTGTCGATATAACATATTTCTCTCTTCTTTTCTACTGGGTTTCTTTGCGTTAGCTTTTCTCGTTTTAAAGTTAACGATCAAAGGCATTTCAAGATCGATAGTCAGATTTCTAGAAATGAGTATACGAATAAGAACATAGATAACGTTAGTAAGACCCCTAAATTTGAAGCTGTAGCGTCCTAGGATACACTTAGACGAGGCATACATTAGCTGGATGCCTATGATGTAGAAGAAAGTGTTAAATATATTGGCAGCACTGACAAGTTCTTACTACTCTTAAAGACTGTTGCGTCGACATTAAGTGGAGTGCTATTTTTCATGATCCCATAATATGAGTGTTTTAACTTTCTGGATAAGGAGAAAACTTTGGGTTGACTGATATAGAAACAGTGGTAGCAAGATTCAGCATGGTGTGAACTTGAAGGAGAATGGGAACTTGGGGTTGTCTTCATATAAGGGCTTGCCTGGATTAAGAGATGTTTCGAACTTTGAGAAGCATAATTTGTTTGTGAAAAAAATGAACTTATGCTTTGTTGTATTTGATTTCGTTGATCCAACAAAGAACCTCAAAGAAAAGGAGATCAAACTGCAGACCCTGTTGGAGCTGGTGGATTTAAGTTTTCTGAAAGTGTAATGCAGGATGTAATAAAAATGGTGTCTGCAAATTTATTTAGG